>CAMOHE010041337.1:0-16833 GCA_946598075.1 Artocarpus hirsutus | reverse complement strand
TATATATATATAAGATTTTATAATATTTTAATATATATATATAAAAGATTTATTAATATATATATATATATTAACGAATTCAACGAATTCGTTTACATAAAACGGTTTACGTTTTAATATATATATTATATATATATATCAACCGAATCACAAGCAAAAAAAACAAAAAAAAAAAAGAAAAGAAAAGAGGAAACGTTTTACGTTTCACGAAAACGGTTTCCTTCTTTTACATATACATATATATATATATATATATCAATATGTTATTAAATCATGGTAGAAGTGATTCGGCAAGAAAGAAAAAAAAAAAGAAAGAAAGAAAAGAAAAAGGAAAGGGAAAGTTAAAAAGTTACAACCCTATAAATATATTCTTTCCTCATTGTGTGATATGGTGATTATTTTTTTCAACTGAAAAATAACTAATTGCTCAGTTATACATAGGGAGAGATAACAGTTATCTCAAGAGTTTTTTTTTTATTGATATAACTTTTGCAAAATACTCAGAGAGAAAAACTGAGAGTTCTTCTCTAAAAAGAAAAAAGGTCTGCTATCTCATGTGTTGAGTACATAGCAGATTCAGAAAAGTGCGAGGAAAATTCATTCTTGTAGTTTGACGCCCACTCGTCTTTCCATTGGTGTGGAGGCTTGGATTGGAAGATCGTGGTGTCAAAGAGGAAAGCTAGGATACCCTGGTAGTCTTCAAAAGGTTTGTAAAATTCCTAAAGCTTTTTATTATTAATTAAAATTATATATCTATCCCGATGAACAAAGTTTTTGGAAAATTTTTGTTTGTCAACGATCCTCCCCTTCCGCTGCGTTTCTTATTTTAATTCCAACAGAGTATTGCATATGAAGCAAAATGTGGCTGCGCCATTAGAGGATCCTGTAGTGGAAGTGGAAGAGGATGATGAAGACGTCGAAGACAATGATGAAGATGATGTTGATGGTGATGACGATGATGAAGAGCTTGAATTTATTCTAGTGCCTCCTGAACCTATAATTGCAAGTGACGATGAGTCTACTGATTCGGATGAAGAGGAGGAGGAGGACCCTGAGGAGGATCTCGAAAATAATGATATGTCTGGAATAGAGTCAAATTAGAAAGAAATGGACCTATGAAGATCTGTATGTATTAAGATGTACGTGATGTGTGATTAATATAGTTTTGGGCCTTGTTGCTTTTGTATATGATGTACACCCAGCAAGTGGTATCCTTCGCGGCAATAGGGTATGTATAGCCGAAAGTGATAACTGCTATCAGAAATGATATGAACAGTTTATGTAAGAAAGGAAAGTAAGTATGTATGTTAGACACTTATGTAATGTTTTGAGAATGAAGGATGTAAAAGGAAAAGGAAGAAGATAATGAAATGAAATGTGTGAAACGAGATATTGAGTTTATGTCATTGTTCATGTTTGCATGTGTTTATGCTATTTGATATATTTTTTTTACAATACTATTAAGTTAATAGTATATACTGACGTAATAACGAAATTATACGGTAGGCCTATAAACAAACTTTACTATGATGGCTGATGCACCTGGAGAACCTGCGATCCCAGACCTAATGGCCATGATCTCATAATTACAATAGAAACAATGGCCTTAGGAGTTAGAAATGCAAGAGTTAAGAGAACAATTAGCAAACTAGAATCCAGTGCCACAGGCACGCGCAAACTCACCACCCCTGGTACCACCGCCTCAACAAGCAGAACCAGCTGCACCATTTGTTCCAGCTACTCTGGTCGCATCTACTACATAATTTTATGAAAGATTCTGACGGATGAAGGCCCAAAAATTTGACGGATCTACGGACCCACTAGAAGCTGATGATTGGCTTACCGGTATAGAAGAGGTTCTGAAATTTATAGGACTTAGTGATCATGAGAAAGTATTATGTGCCTCATTTTCTCTCACTAAGGATGCCAGGAGATGGTGGGAGTCAGTTGAGCATAGAAGGAATGTAGACAAAATGTCGTGGCCACATTTCATGGAAGAATTCAAAAGGGCTTACTTTAATGTGAAAACAATGGCAGCCTAGCAAGAAGAATTCAACAACTTTAAGCAAGGCAACATGTTAGTGGCCGACGTTGTGAAGAGATTCAACCCATTAGCGCGACTTTGTCCTAAACTAGTACCCACTGATCAGGAGAGAATAAGAAGACTGATGAGGATGTTTTGAACCGACATTGCCCTTGTAGTCGATAGTGAAGGGCAAGCTCCTAAGGATGTAGAGGATTGTATTGAATAGGCTATCCGAACTGAGTTTAGAATTGCCCGTGATAAGGAGGAGAGGGCAAGAATTTTTAAAGCTCAAAAGGAGGAGAAAGCTTTAGCCAAACAGAGTCAAGCTTCACAAGTAAAAGGACAAGGAAGTATTCCAAGTTCCAACTGGATGTAACCGCAATGCTAATAATAAGAGGAAATGGAATGTGATTAATCCAAAGAATCAAAAAGGACAACCCCAGAAAAGGATCAGTGATGGAGGAAACAACAAGCCTCTTTGTAGTCAATGAGGGAAGAGACATGTGAGAGAGTGTAAAGCTGGCACCAATAAGTGTTTCATCTGTGGCAAAGAAGGACACTATGCTAGAAACTATTTTTCCAATTCCCAAAATCAGAATACTCAAAATTAGCAAAGACCCTAGGGACCCCAGCTTCATGTAATATAATCGCAAATTGAAGGCCCTAGCATCAATCAGGGATGCTTGGAAGCTCTGGAATCCAATGGACAGATTTATGCCAACATAAAGAAAGCGGACGATGTAGGAACCTCAACAGTGGTGACAGGTCAGTTTTCTATTGCCAATACCGATGCTTATGTTTTATTTGATTCTGGAGCAATGCATTCATTCACGTCGCTTAAGTTTGCTAAATGGATAGGAAATGAAGGGGATAGGATAGAACAGACTTTTAGAACAGACCTCTAGGGAGGTATTAAGTTCTGACTATTGGTTACGTCATGAACCCATCATTATTTGTGGAAGACTATTGTATATCGATTTAATAATAATTGATATATAAGATTATGACGTTATCTTGGGAATGGATTTTTTGGGAAAGTATACTGCCAAGATCAACTACCGACATTGTAAGGTTACATTTCAACCTTCTAGAAGTGAGAAGTTTGTGCATTCGGGGAAGGTTCCAACGGCTCCAAAGGCGCTAATTTTGGCATTGAAAGCAAAGAAGATGTTGGAAAGTGGTTGCACCAGTTATTTGGTGAACTTAGTAAACAAAGAACAAGAGGCTTAGTTAGGACCAGAGAATGTCCCCATAGTAAAATAATTCGTTGACGTGTTTTTAGATGAGTTATCGGGCTTACCACTAGAACGAGAGATTTCGTTCAAGATTGAATTGACACCAGGTATAGCCCTAATTTCAAAGGCACCATATCGTATGGCTCTAGGGGAACTCAAAGAGCTGCAGGTGCAATTACAAAAATTGCTAGACAAAGGATTTATCGGACCGAGTCATTCCCCATGGGGAGCGCCTGTTTTATTCATCAAAAAGAAAGATGGAATGTTATGAATGTGCATTGATTACCAAGAACTGAACAAGGTCATGATTAAAAACAAGTATCCACTTCCAAGGATCGATGACTTATTTGATCAATTGAAAGGACTATCGGTATTTTCAAAAATTGACCTACGCTCTGGATATCATCAACTTCAAGTCAAGGAAGAGGATGTGCCAAAGACAGCATTTCGCATATGTTATGTACGTTATGAATTTTGTGTTATGCCATTCGGACTGACCAATGCCCCCACAACCTTTATGGATCTTATGAACAAGATTTTCAAGGATTATCTCTATAAATTCGTTATTGTTTTCATCGACGACATTCTCATCTATTCTAGAATGCCGGAGGAACATGAGAAACACTTAAGGATTGTGCTATAGTTATTGAGAAAACATTGGTTGTATGCCAAGTTCTCAAAATGTTAATTTTGGTTGGAAAAAAGTTCATTTCCTAGGACATTTGGTGTCACGAGATGGAGTATCTATTGATCCTTCCAAAGTTAAAATGGTAAATAAGTGGCCTACACCAAAGAGCTTCATTGAAATTAAGAGTTTCCTCGGTTTAGCAGGCTATTACTAACGTTTTGTAGAAGGATTCTCTAGGCTTGCAGCACCGCTTACGGCGCTTACACGAAAAGCAGCAAAGTATGAATGGACCAAGAAATGTTAAGAAAGTTTTCAGGAGTTAAAAAGGCGGCTTACAAGTGCACCAATACTGACTATACCTGATCCGGACCTAGGAAATTTCATGATCTATAATGATGCATCAAAGATAGGATTAGGAGCCATACTTATGCAAAATGGAAAAGTGATTGCATATGCCTCCCGGAAACTAAAGGATCATGATAGGAACTATCCGACGCATGACTTAGAGTTAGCGGCAGTTGTATTTGCATTGAAGATTTGGCGTCACTATTTGTATGGAGCTAAATGCGAGATTTATATGGACCATCAGAGTCTAAAGTATATCTTCACATAGAAGGAGCTCAATATGAGATAGCGAAGATGGCTCGAGCTAGTTAAAGACTATGATTGTGAAATTTTATATCACCCTTGTTGAGGGTGAGCTCGGCGCCACCATCGAGAAGCCAAACTCTAGGTGGTCGGCCAACTAGCTCGGCAAAGGATACATGGAGCTCATAACTGACCCGAATTATGCTGGATGACTTGTCCGAGGAGCTTCTCAGGGCTCCTCCAAAACCGCACCTCACGGGTTGCCTCCTCGGACACAGTTTTAGCTCGGGTCAGATTATCTTCACTCTAAAGTAGATTGCTGCTTGCCATCACTAGCTAATAGATGGCAAATAACTCACCATCGGATGGGAGCTCATCCTCCGACGAAGGGACATGACACTTGTCACTTCCACCTGAGATGCCATGATGTGACACTTAGGTCATGGGTAAAACCCACCTAACACCCTGTCCAAGTAGAATCCTACAAATAGGATGCATTTATTGCATTCTGGTAAGTAAGCTCATTCCAACCTAACCGGTACCCGACCTTTGCCAAGCACCCCCTGTCTTAAGCATCGGAGAGCCCTTATTTTGTTTACTGACCAACTCTTGCCTTCCAGGTGTCCCTCATCTTGTTGCAGGTTGACCAAACCAGGCATAGGCGTATAGGGAAGAGCTAAACATCGTGAGCTGCCACACGTGGTGTTGATTCGACACTGGAACTCAGTAAGCATCAACATTTTGGCTCTAGAAGGAGGGCCCCGCACCTTTTATTCAAAGAACACTAGCTACAGTTAGCTCAAAGTCCAAGATGGTAACGCGTGGGAATGCCTGAGACGATGTCGTCCGATAGGAGGGGTTGGGAGCTCACGAAACAGGCATCAAAACACTTGTAGGCCTAGGGGCCACCCCCAAACTACGAGGTCTCGATTTGGGGGACAAGGAAGCATGGCCAGGGCCGAACAAGCACAAGACCTGGTCGCCCAAGACCCAATCCGAGAACTCACTAATGCAGTTCAGATACCAACACAGCAGCTCGTACAACAAGCTCAATGTTAGGTAGCTCCCGGCCTCCTTCCTCTAGCCTCGACTAACCAAGTTGGAGGCCATGCAAGACGGATGTTATCGACCATGATGAAGCGGATTCTAAGTGATCTCAAGGCTCCACACACTACGTCTCAGCCAACAACAGACTCATTCAGGAAGGTTGGCTTGGCCCTTAGGCGGCACGGTGCCATCACCTTAAGGTTCCCGAGCCTCCATCTTTGACCAGCTAGGACGTCGAGGTGCACAGCAAAACTGACAAACTGGGGCAGGTAACCGGGCCGAGGGCGGAGCACCCTATAGGGTCAAACTGCCCAAGGATACGAACAGTCGCCAGTTCCAGGAACTATAGCACAAAATCGATGCGATTCTTAACAATTGTTTTGGCCTAGACAATATAGGTGCCTTGGATCCTCCATTCTTGGATCTAATAATGTGAGCCCCCATGTCGCCAAGATTTAAGGTCCCGTAGATCAAGCCCTAGACAGGGCCACAGACGTCGATGAACACGTTGAATTGTTCCGAGGACACATTTTCCTTTAGAATGCCAGTGATGCGGCAATGTGCAAGGGTTTTTCGTTAACCCTCACTGGCCTAGCTTGGCAATGGTTCAGGCGTCTCAAGCCAGGCTCTATTACTTCTTTCCAGTAGCTTGCCGATGCCTTCTCAATAACCTTTTCCACTAGGAAGACGAGGCAAAAGGAAATTACATATCTGTACACTGTCAAGCAAGGGGAGGGCAACGTCTGAGACTATAACAATAGGTTCACCCAAGCAGCTCTTGAGGTCAAGTACATCGAAGATGAGACCCTCAAGCATATTTTCATAAGGGGTCTCCAAGATAAGAGACTTACTTGGTCATTGGCCTTCGAGCTGTCGAGCACATTTTCACAAATGCTCGGCTATGCTCAGAGGTATGCTGATGCGACGGAGTACATGAAGAGCCAAAAGGAGGAGGCAGGCTTTAGCGAAACCAAGAAAGAGAAGAAACAGAAAAAGGCACCAGAGTAGTCCATTTTCGAGTAGAACAAGAAGCCAGAAAAGGAGAAGAAAGCTGAGAAACCGAAGACACCAACAAGGAAGTTCAAGAGCTACACCCCCTGGTAGCGACAATAAACGAGGTGCTCGCCCAAGTGAGTGGGAAAAATCTGCTGACACCACCACCCAAGCTCAAGGGCAGCAAAATAAAGCGGGATCAAACTAGGTACTATGAGTTCCACAAGGATGTGGGATACAATTTCTGAGAATGTATTCAGTTGAAGGACCAGATTGAGAGACTAGTTTGAGAAGGACATTTGAGGGAATTCGTTGAACGAGTTATAACCCCAGGCTCAGTCTCGGGGAGAAGCGACCAACTGAGTCGAGACGTTTAGAGCTGACTACATAACGACAATGGGAACACCTTAGAACCCCTGAACATCATTCACACGATCTTCAGAGGGCCTGTCACCAAGGACACCTTAAGTGGGCAACGAGCTTACGTTCGAGAAGCTTGGCAGGTCGAGTGGGGTGAATTCATTAACATGTCCGAGCACATTAGCAAGATCTGCCGCCAGCAAGGCATTCTGATCATGTTCACCGAGGAGGAGGTAGATAAGTTAATCCACCCACACAATGACGCCCTTGTCTATGAGTTGCACATCGCCAACAATATAGTTCGATGAGTGTTGATTGACAATGGAAGCTCGGTGCTTTCAACAAGATGAAAATCAGCAATGCTACCATAGTCTCGGTCCAAACCCCCACTCTACGACTTCACAGGAGAATGCGTCTGAGTAGTTGGGAAGGTCGCCCTGCCTGTAACCTTCGGTGAGGGTGTTGCTCGGGTCATGCGCATCATCGACAAACCCTCCCAATACAACATCATCATCGACCGCCTGCCTTGAATGTGATAAAGGCCATAGTCTCTACATATTACCTGACGATGAAGTTCTCGACAAAGGATGGGATTGGAGTTATCCAGTCATCCCAGAGAGACTCACGAGCTTGCTACACCAGTGCTGTTCATGCTGCTATCGGCCAGTGACTAAATGTCCCGGCCATTTGCATGGTCAATGACATGGAACTTCCTACCGACCAGCAACCCAAGATGTTGTCCGATCTTGATCCCTGACTTCCCGGGGAAGAAGTAAGGGGCACCTGGGTTGAGGACTTAGTGCCGTTTAGCTTGGATCCTCAGCATCTCGAGCGCACTGTCCAACTTGGATCCTAGTTGCAAATTGAGATCCGAGCCAACCTAGAGGGGTTGCTTATTAAGTATAGGGATGTGTTCACGTTGTCGCACGAGGACATGGTCGGCATCGACCCTAGCATAATCTATCATCGGCTCAATGTTGAACCCAACCACAGACCGGTGATACAAAGAGAAGGGCTTTTAACCTAGAAAGGTACGCTACTATAAACGAAGAAGTCTAGAAGCTTCTCAAGACTGAATTCATCTGAGAAGTTAAATATCCCGAGTCGCTGGCCAATGTTGTTCTCATCAAGAAGGCCAACAGGAAATAGTGGGTCTATATAGACTACACCGACCTGGATAAGGCCTGCCCAAAAGATTGCTTTTCGCTCCGTTGGATAGACCAACTTGTGGATGCGACGGCCGGGCACGAGCTGCTTACCTTCATGGATGCCTATTCCAGATATAACCAGATTAGGATGGCCAAGGAAGACCAAGTGAAAACGGCTTTTATCACTGACCAGGTGCCCTACTGCTATATAGTAATGCCCTTCGGCCTAAAGAATGCCGGAACAACCTATCAACGCCTAGTAAACAAAATGTTTGCATGGCTGATCGGCAAAACAATGGAGGTCTACGTGAATGATATACTAGTTAACTCAGTTTGAGCAAGGGACCACATGGCCGGCCTTCAAGTAAGTTTTGACATACTCCAAGAATATGGGATGAAACTCAACCCGGCGAAGTGCACGTTTGGTGTTAGCTCAAGCAAGTTCCTCAAATTCTTAGTTAATCGACAAGGAATTGAGGTCAACCTAGCAAGCCCAAGCCGTTATAGACATGCACTCACCTCAGACAATAAAGGAAGTTCAAAAACTCACCGAAATGATAGCGGCTCTCTCCAGATTTGTCTCCCGGGCTTCCGACAAGTGCTATCCATTTTTTAAGGCACTAAAGGGGAGGTTTGAGTGGAGCAAGGAATATGAAGAAGCTTTCCAGAATCTAAAAAGATATTTAGCTACACCCTTACTCCTGTCCAAACGTTTGCCTGGAGAAATACTGATCACCTATCTAGCTGTGTCTGAGAAGGCCGTAAGCTCAGTTCTTGTCCGAGAAGCAAACGGCTCCTAGAAGCCAGTCTATTATACGAGTCATGCATTCCAGGGTGCTAAGGAGAGGTACCCACCACTTGAGAAGTTGGCCTTCACCTTGATCACCTCTGCTCAGAAACTACGGCCCTATTTCCAGGGTCACACTATAAAAGTCCTGACTAAGTTCCCACTCCAGTAGGTTCTTCAAAGCCTAGAATATCAAGTTGGATGGCTAAATGGTCGGTGGAACTCAGTCAATACAATGTGCACTTCATTCTGAGAATGGCCATTAAGGCTCAAGCCCTGGCAGACTTTATTGCCAAATTTACTAATGCCGAGTAGGATACGCCGCTGGCTAAGAAAGCGCCCTTGGTGGTACCAGATGCCCCCGGTTGCAGTGATAGTCATGCTGCCTCTGAACCAGAATGGAAACTCTTTGTGGACGGATCTTCCTGCGTGGATGGTTAGGGCGTCGGGCTACTATTGATAAGCCCAGATAGATATAAAGTAATCCAAGCGCTTAGATTTGACTTCAAGGCTTCAAATAATGAAGCAGAGTTACGAGGCACTTCTGGTTAGACTTCAAATTGTCAGAGATCTTAGGGTGGATCGTATTACTATCCACGGTGACTCGATGCTGGTGGTTCAACAAGTCACTAGAGTGTTTTAGGGCCAAACAGAGTCAATGATCGCATATTTAAAAGAGATCAAATTACTGCTTGGACAATTTAAGTCCTACTCATTCAAGTAGGTCCCCAAATCGAAAAACTCAAAGACCGACGCTCTTGCTCAGCTGTCCTCGAGGCTCGGTAATAGTGATCTAGCTTTAGTCCCCATTGAGAGGCTGTCTGAGCCAAGCATAAATAAAGAAGTGTCAAGTGTAGTCGAAGAGCATATGACCACATGGATGGACCCGATCATCTGGTAGCTAACCACAGTCGAATTGCCTGATGATAGGGAGGAATCACATCGGATCCACAACAACTCGGCCTAGTATTCGATGACCGATGGGAAATTATATTAGCACAGCTACACCACCCCATGCCTCAGGTGCGTAGGGCCTAAGGAGGCCGAATACGTAATGAAGGAGATCCATGAAGGCCTATGTGGAAACCATTCTGGGGGGCGATCTCTAGCCCAAAAATGTCTCTGACAGGGCTACGACTGGCCGACCATGGAGTTGGATTGCAAGGATTTTGCACAAAAGTGCGATAAATGCCAACAGTTCGTCAGGATGCCCGAACATCACGCTGAGCCACTTACCTTGGTTATGTCAGCATGGCCCTTCACTAAATGGGCCATCGACTTGATCGGGCGCCTTCTGCCAGCCCGATCCCAACTCAGATATTGCATCGTGGCCATTGATTATCTCACCAAGTGGGTTGAGGTGGAGTTGTACACCAATATGACTAAGGTGAAATGTACTAGCTTTGTATGAAAAAACATCATCTGTCGGTTTGAAATCCCGCACACTATCGTGATCGACAACACGAAACAATTTGAAGCGGCAAGTCTATTCCGTCTGTGTGAACAGCTTAGCATCAAAAAAGTTTTCTCTTTCCCGACTACCCACATAGCAATGGGTAGATCGAGGCAGTCAATAAAACAATCAAGGACAACTTGAAGAAGAAGCTTGAAGGCCTCAAGGGAGCATGGATTGACGAGCTTCCAAAAGTCCTCTAGGCCTACCAAACAACTGCCTGGACCACTACCAGAGAGACCCCCTTCTTGCTCATATATGGGGTGGAAGCTGTCATCCCCACCGAGGTGGGATTATCGAGCTTCAGAGTCAAGCATTATGATGAATTCAAAATGCCAAAGTCATGATGTCTAAGTTCGACCTTCTCGAAGAAAAGAGAAACTAGGTAGCAATCCGTAATGCAGCTTAGAATCAAGTTGTTGCTCGGTACTATAACAACTGGGTCCAACCGAGGAGCTTTAAAGTTGGGGATTTGGTACTCAAGAAAGTCACAGTTCCACAGCCTGGAGTGGGAACGTTTGGTCCAAAGTGGGATGGACCATACAAGGTTGTAGGCATTGTCTGGCCAAGAACGTACAAGCTATCTGACATGGACAGCAATTTGCTTGGCCATCCTTGGAATGCCGAGCTATTTAAGAGATTCTTTTGTTAACCATTGCCGGAAACACTTTTTGACCTCTGGCTACATTCTTTTGTAACTAGACCTATTGAATAGGATTAGAATGTAAATACAATACATCAATGAAATGTAAATTTCTACACTATTCTACTGAGCAATGTGTGTTTAAGGAATTAACAAATCCCGAAAAGGGGTATATAACTCCAGCCAGGAGGACCAAGCTATAACTCTCGAACAAGGAGAGCTGTCCTACTTAACTAGGCTGGGGGGCTAATCAGGCATCGGTCAATCATGTCTATTACCATGTAGACTGCCCGCAATTAAGTCACCTAAGCATAATAATTGCCTGACCACTATTAGACTTGTACAAGTTTGTTTCAAACTTAAACAAGTCTAGGGGCCGACAGAGTAATGGGCAATCACACGCCGTTGGGCTCTACTTGGCCAAGAGTTGGGACACACTACTCGGATTAAACTCGTTAATTTCTGAGATTTCAAACTTGGAAACAATGGGATTAAAAAGAGGAGCTCAGAAAACTAAGTTTCAGGAATGCCTCTATTCGGGAGTATCCAACTTAGTCCGGATTCTCTAACTCTACTTGGAGTTTGTGTTAACTCGACGAAACAAATTAAATTATGTTCTCGAGGATCTCCTCATTGAAACTTGAAATGAAACATACAAAATCCGAGAAGCGACAAACTTGGGAAGTTTTCATTAAAAAGGAAAATTGGGTAGGCACAATTAACTAAGCACTTGTCGAGTCCGAGTACAAAAACAAAAACCAAAAATACATTAAGTCTAGGACCCATCCCTAGCATTGTCCTTGCCACTGCCAATGCCTTGCTTGTCCCCATCATCATCGTCGTCCACTTCGACAACCTCCTCTGCTGGCTGCTGGGCTACACCTTGCTCAGGCTCGACTATAAGGGACCAATCGAAGCCTACAGCTTCGGGATGCTTCCTGATTAGGTAGTCCTAGAGGTCGGTCATTCTGAAGTAGTAGTAGTTGGTGTACTCCAAGGACGCCTTGAGTTCCTCCACGGCCTAAACGAGTCGACCAGGGAGATCCTCCCAAAATTTCCTGTTTTCTACCTGAAAGGCCTCCAATTGACCCCTAAGTAGAGCAGTAGATCTCCTTGTCTCCTTGGTCGCCGTCTTTGCCTGCTTGGCTTCTTCCTTTGCCTTCCTTGCCTCCTTCTCGGCTCGAGCAAGGGAAGTCTTGATTTGATCTAGCTCGATGTTCTTCTCACTGAGCTCCTTCTCGACTCCCTTCCACCTAAGGAAGGTCTTCTTATGCCCCTCCTTCTTGAGGTTGAGTTGCTTCAACCCAGTGGCATAAGTCATATGCACGAGGGCACTCGTTTGAGAAAAATAAAACCGATCAGCCTAGAAGGCAATAAAAAGGAAAAGAGACAAAGCGGGCAATTGGGCATTTACTTAGGCGGTCACGTGAAAGGCTGCCTTGGACAACCCCTTGAAACTCTCCTTTGGAGGTCCCATAAAAAGTCCTCCGGTGGGACAACATCCTCGAGATGATCGAGGATGTGTCGGTGGTAGTTAGCTCGCCTCCTCGGAGTATCTCTCGAGGAAGGCTCCACATTTTGATCGATCGGGGGAGTTTCACTAGATGAAGCCCTGGTCCTTGTCGGCTGGGCGATGGGTCTTGGACTACCGAAGCTTGCTGCTTGGGCCGTGGTGGAAGCTCCCACGCTGGGGTTCTCTTGCACTTTTTCCTAGCCACCACAGCCTTACCCTTCCCCTTTTGGAGGTTTTCCATCAACGCTTACCTATTTTTTGCTATGCTCGGTCTCGAAGACATTCTACAGCAAAGGTTAACAAGTTAGAACTAGGTCGACACATAAAAAAAAGGGAAAAAACCTAGGGCTGACCTTCGATCCAGAGCTAGCGAGACGGGTTTAGGAACCAAATCACGTCCTCGAGGTCTTCGTCTGCTACGGGTGGCCCTACACCGAAGGAGCCACTTGACGAGTCCTCGGAGCTGGACGATGATGGCTCCCTCGTCGGCCACCCAGATTGGGAAGTGCTTGGCCTTGGGATGTCGACGCTTGGCCTTGCGACAGTAACCTGCTTGGCTAATCGAGCAAGTCAAGAGTTTAAAGGGAGATTTATTCCACTGGGTTCCCCAAACCAGTCGTAGAGGGAGAGGATCTCTTTGCTGAGCAGAAATGACTGCTGCCTCTTTGCCTCAAGTTTCTCGAACAGGACTTCAACCACCTTGATGACATGGCTCGGTGCTCATGGCCTTTTGCCCCAAACGTGCCCAATCTCAAAAGTTCTCAACGCACGTTGGTCTTTAGGGATGGCCTCACTGGCTCTAGTTAAGTAATTGTCCCCGACATAGAACCACTCGTATTTTCAAAGCTTGTCTGAGTCGGGGTTGCCTAAGATGAAGTCCTTCCTGAAGCGAGTGACATAGTACCAACCGGATTGTCGAGGAAGCTTCTTCATTTTGTAGACCTATTTAAATGCCTCCCATGGCATCTCGATACGTCGATAGTACCTCCATAATATGTACATCCCGATCAGCGACCTGTAACTATTTGGGTTAAGCTGTGCCGGGCACACATTCAGATCATTTAGTGCCCAGTGGAGAAAAGGGTGAAATGACAAACACACACCAGCTCGAAAAAACTCCATGTATAAAGTAATGCACCCCTCTGGTAGAGTCAAAGGGGAGTCATTCTCCTCCGGCATGATAATGATGACATTGGTTGGGATGTTGAACTTGGCACACAAGTCCTCTAGCCGAGACTTCGTCATGGTGTTTGTGTATGCTGCTACAGACATCTGGCCTGGTCGGGTGATCTGATAGGTAGTCACTCCTTGGACACGGGTGGCCCTGATTCTCTCATCTTCTAGGGGGCTCTCAATCGGCCCTACCCCCTTGACTCTCTCTGTTGGAAAAATAATATGCAGAGAAATTTTAAAAATTTTAAATCAGAGTATTTTCCAAAACACAAGTTTGACATGCTATATATATAAATTAAGCTGATCTTACTAACCATGTATTCGTCGAAAAGCTCCCAAAATCTATGTAGAGAAGTAACGTTCCAGAAGAGCCTCAACCAACTGGTCTTCTTTGTTATTCTCTATCCACGATCAGAGTGAGTGTGGGCTCACACGTACAGCTCTTCCTCAAGGTGATTCTCCTTCCAACCAATTGAGTAAACCCAAAGCTAGTGTTCGTGATTTGTGAACAAGAGCTCTTAGGGAGTTTCAGATTCTCACCAGCAGAGTATCACTCTTGATCTCTCAATTGATCTAAATAACTCATGAGACTCGTGTCCTATTTATAGAGGTTGAGTCTAGGGTCATTCCTTATCAGATAAGGTCTCAAAAATTTGAAACAAAATCAAATTCGGGTCAATATCGAATGAAATACGCGTGAAAACGCGTGATTTTTAATTCACGCATAGGCAGGCCGAACATTCTCATAGGTAGGCCGAACTTGCCTCATCGATAGGCCGAACTTTAGGATCGGCACACCGAACTGCCCAAAAAAAATCTCAGCGAATCTTTTATTTTCCACCTAAGATTCTATAGGATAAAGCCTCAGTTTCAATTCAAATAACCCAATAGATAAGTTATCTAATTAAAACAACTTTATCTAGATAATCTCTAGGAAAATAAATAGATTCCTAATAATTCTACAAGTTTATCTTGATATAATTTATTCAAAATTAAATCAACTGATAAACAGACAAGAATTATCTGATCCCAATAATTTAACAAGTTTAATCTTGAATTAATTTTGTCACAAAATTAATTCAACCGATAAACAGACATGAATTATTTGATTCTTTCAAATTTCAATCAATCTAATAAAACTGACATAAGTCATCAATAATTAGAAAAGCACGCTGTATCGTTACAGGATTTTGTGAGCTAGCAAAGGGGACCAAATGGACCTATATAGTTCAAGCTCCCGATAATTATGAAACCCAATATCCCAAATATACATTTCATAATTATCAACTCGAATGCTACTCTACTAAAAGCTTGGAGTTGCACTCTCGAACTCTATAGAATTATGAAGCTCGTATAGCTAAGTCTCCATGACTTATCATAGTGTATCGTATCCCCATAGGATTATCCATAATTGGCTTAAGGACAAGTTCTGTTTTACCTTTCCGATTATTTTTATCTTACTTTCCATCATCTCACCATCGAAAAACTTACCATCCAAAGACAGTATACCATTCGGTTACACCTATGTATCTAAATGGTTGAGCGCTCCAATTTTTCAATTACAGGATAATGCATATAAGAGGATATCACTACTCCTAAAGAGGAGCTATGGATTCCATATCTATGAATAATAGGTCTACGTCATCAAGAGTAATGCCTCCAATGTATCGGCATGCATACCACTATTAAGATGTAGGTGTCATCCTTTGGCACATCAAAAGACACAAGTCAAGACAACCGGCCCACTAGTCATCTCAGGATTAAGATGCAATACAAAAGATTGTCTAAAGTGAATTGATTTGCCAAGACAGAATTATTAATCTAAATCAATTCACTTTATGTCCCGATCCAACACATCATCACCTATGACAACGTGCCAATGTTTCTATTCACGAAGTCCACCTCTGATGGTCAAGACAAACCATCACCCAGTAGAGATATAGACAACATAACAATCTTTACATGAATAAAGCACCCAACTTTATTCCCTCAATTGCAGATCTTATGATTTAGGCCATCACCTTAAGAATCGTGTCTTCCACATAATCTATCCATCATATGCCCAATTCTTAAAGGTTTAGACCGACAGTCTTAGACTATTGTTTGTTTATCATACATTCAACAAATATGAACGCAAAGAGGACAAGATTTGGTATATAAACAATAAATGAATTCTACATTGATAAAAATGTCTCCAAAAACTCATTACATTTACTCCTTAGGGCATACATGTCCAACAATCTCCCACTTGCACTAAGTGAGTAAATATGACAAATCTCGCATCCCCATATCTTCCACATGCCTCTCGAAGACTCTCCTAGTAAGTGTCTTCGTGAATGGATCAGCTAAATTGTCCTCTGATGCGATTTTGCACACCTTGACATGCCCGCCCTTGACGAAGTCCTTTATCACATGATACTTCCGATCAATATGCTCACTCTTCTTGTGAAATCTTGGTTCCTTAGCAATAGCTACCGTCGTACTGTTATCACAGTATAGTGAGACCGCCTTATTCATACTAGGAACTACCTCAAGATCCCCAAAGAACTTGCAGAGCCACACTGCTTCTTTGAAGCATCACTAACTGCCACATACTCAGCCTCCATCGTTGAATCTGAAGTGTATTCTTGTTTCACACTTCTCCAACTGATGGCACCACCGCCTAGAGTAAACACAAAACCCGAAGTCAATTTCCTAGAATCCAAACAGGATTGAAAATCCGATTCAGTATATCCTAGAGGAGTTAAGTCCTCAGCCGAATATACAAGCATATACCCTCGAGTCCTTCTCAAGTACTTGAAAATATGCTTAACCGTAACCCAATGGTTCGGTCCTGGATCCGCCCGAAATCAACTTACAATCCTGACCGCATAACAAATATCCGATCGTGTGCAAAGCATGGCATACATGAGACTACCCACTGCCGAAGCATAAGGTACCTTCTTCATGTATCCTCTTTCTTCATCAGACTTTGGAGAGTCTTTCTTAGAAAGAGTAATTCTAGACCTAGATGGTTGCCCACCTTTCTTGGAATCTTGCATTGCATACCTCCTGAGAATTTTATCTATGTAGCTGGCTTGTGACAAAGCTATCATTTTGTTTTTCCTATCCCAAAAGATCTGGATACCGAGAACAAAATTAGCCTCACCCAAGTCCTTCATGTCAAACTGCTTGGTCAACCATAATTTGATCGATGTCAATGCCCCAATGTCATTGCCAATTAGCAGAATGTCATCTAC
>CAMOHE010041328.1:0-104458 GCA_946598075.1 Artocarpus hirsutus | reverse complement strand
TTTATTTTAGAAATAAGTTTTTAATTTTGGACAATGTTTATTACATTCCTTGTTTTCATAGAAATTTGATTTCTATTTCCAGGTTATTTGAACAAATGTTTAATGTTTCTTTTAATAATAATTATGTTAATATTTCTAGAAATGGTTTGAATATTTGTTCTATGCATCTGGAAAATGGGCTTTACACTTTAAGGCCCAACGAAAAATCACTGCTCAATACCGAAATGTTCAAAGTTGAACAACCAAAACCCAAGAAGCAAAAGATTTCTTCTGATAATGAAACATACCTATGGCACCTTAGATTAGGTCATGTTAACCTTGACAGAATTAACATACTAGTAAAGGATGGTCCTTTAAAAGAACTAAAAGTTAGTTTTCTACCAGTTTATGAATCTTGTCTTGAAGGTAAAATGACTAAAAGGCCTTTCTTTGCAAAAGGCGAAAGAGCCAAGGAACCACTTGAGCTAATACATTCGAACGTCTACGGTCCATTGAATGTACAAGCACATGGTGGTTACGAATATTTCATTACATTTATTGACGATTATTCAAGGTATGGTTGCATATACCTAATGCAAAGGAAATCTAAAACTTTTGGAAAGTTCAAAGAATTCCAAGCAGAAGCTGAAGAGCAATTAGGAAAGACGGTGAAGAGTCTTCGATCTGATCGAGGAGGGGAATACCTTGATACTGAATTCAAGGACTATATGATCAAACATGGTATTCTATCACAACTCACCGCACCTGGAACACTACAACAAAATGGTGTTGTAGAGAGAAGAAATCAGACATTGCTTGATATGGTGAGATCCATGCTCAGCTACTCGACATTGCTTAATATGATGAGATCCATGCCCAGCTACTCATCATTACCCACTTCATTTTGGGGATATGCACTACAAACTGCAGTATATCTTCTAAACATAGTTCCATCTAAGTCTATTCCAAAAACACCTTTAGAGTTATGGAATGGTCGCAACCTAGTATGCGACATATCCGTATATGGGGGTGTCCAGCACATGTATTGAAAGGAAAGACCGAGTAGCTGGAACCACATTCTGAAGTGTGCTTGTTTGTGGGATACCCAAAGGATACGTGGGGAGGTTTATTTTATAGTCAACAAGAAAAGAAGGTTTTTGTATCGACAAATGCCACTTTTCTCGAGAATGATTATATGACAAACTATAAACCTCATAGCAAAGTTATACTTGAAGAGTTATTTCTGATCAGATCAAACCGCAACTGACAACCATTGTCAAAGGACAAAACGAGGAGACGACATCTCCAAATCAGAATGTCATACCACCTCGACGTAGTGGGAGGGTTGTGAGACCACCTACTCGCTACAGGGAAATTGGAGAAGCACATGTTGCTATCTCTGATAATGGTGAGGATGATCCATTGACATATTGAGAAATGGCTGGAGGCTATGAACCTTGAAATGGAGTCCATGTACTCCAATTCAGTCTAGGAACTTGTAAACTTACCTAAAGGGATAAAACCCATAAGGTGCAAGTGGATCTACAAGAAGAAAAGATGAGTGGATGGCAAAGTTGAGACTTTCAAAGCTAGGCTTGTGGCAAAGGGTTATACCCAAAAAGAGGGAGTTGACTATGAAGAAACTTTCTCGCCTATAGCTATGCTTAAATCCATTCGGATTCTTTTATCCATTGCTACGTGTCTTGATTATGAGAGATGGCAAATGGATGTCAAGACTGCCTTTTTGAATGGCTATCTTGAGGAAAGCATCTATATGGTGCAACCAAAAGGGTTTATAGTCAAAGGTCAAGAGCAAAAAGTTTGCAAGCTGTAGAGGTCCATCTATGGACTCAAGAGAGCTTCAAGATCATGGAACTTGAGATTTGATTAGGCGATCAAATCTTATGGTTTCGATCAAAACATTGATGAACCTTGTGTATAAAAATACATCAAAGATAAGAAGGTAGTCTTCTTAGTTCTTTATGTGGATGATATTCTACTCATTGGGAATGATATAGGCATATTATCTAATGTGAAGAAATGGCTCGCCAACTAATTCCAAATGAAAGATTTAGGAGAGGCAAGTTATGTTCTTGGAATCCAACTCATAAGAGATTGCAAGAACAAAATGTTGGTACTGTCTCAGGCATCGTATATTGATAAAGTGCTTATCAGATTTTCGATGCAAAACTCCAAGAAAGGTAATTTACCTACACATCATAGAGTTTATCTTTCAAAAGAGCAGTGTCCTAAGACACCACAAGAGGAAGAAAACATGAGACGGGTACCCTATGCATCTACAGTGGGAAGTCTAATGTATGCCATGTTGTGTACAAGACCTGACATATGCTATGCGGTGGGTATAGTCAGTCGGTATCAATCCAACCCAGGATTAGATCATTAGGTAGCAGTTAAACTTATTCTAAAGTATCTCAGGAGAACAAGAAACTATATGTTGGTATATTCTTGTGAGAATTTGATTCCCATTGGCTACACTGATTTCGATTTTCAATCAAACAAAGACAAACGTAAATCTACTTCTGGATCAGTGTTTACTTTTGGTGGTGGAGCTATAGTTTGGAGAAGCATCAAACAATCTTGTGCTGCTGATTCAACTATGGAAACTGAAAATATGACTGCTTGTAAAGCAGCTAAAGAAGTTGTATGGCTCCGTAAGTTCTTAAATGATTTGGAAGTAGTTCCAAGCATGGATAAACCACTTACACTATATTGTGATAACAGTGATGCAGTGGCAAATTCAAGAGAACCTAGAAGCCACAAAAGAGGAAAGCATATCAAGAGAAAATATCATTTGATTAGAGAAATAGTACATCAAGGTGATGTAGAAGGTGTGAAGATAGCGTCAGAAAAGAACCTTGCCGACCCTTTCACCAAGATGTTACCTACAAAGAGCTTCGAGGCACACTTGGAAGGCTTAGGTCTTAGAGACATGTCTCACCTGCTTTAGGGTAAGTAGGAGAATCTCGGGTTTGGTGCCCTAAAAGCTGTGACATTGTACATTTTGTTAAAAAATAAATAAAGTGACATTTATTATTATTTTGGTTGATATATGTGTTATGAATACATTTATAAACATCAAGAAAATTCTATGATTATTTATGTGACTATAAATTTAGCACATAAGTGTTATATGCTTAGGGATAAAATTTACAGATAATAATCTAAATAGTCCGTAATAATTAATTAAAGTTTGGGATCTTTAATTAAACATTACAAGTACGGTGCAATCTCATTTAGAATGAAATAGTCATTATCCGGACTATTAACGTAGAGACATTGGATTGGAGATACTTTATATAATGAGATTATATAAGACTAGACCAGATAAATTATGAATATCTAATAATCATCCGTTACAAATAGAGTATTCAAATTTATCACTATGATGATCATATATTTGATAGTCTTAATCCTGAGTATTTATTAGACTCCTATTTATGACATTATGTTTTTTGACTTGCATGGTAAGATTTGTGTAAGCACAGATCATAACTTAGCATCTTGGAAATATAATGTAATAAATGACTGGGAATAATATTATATAAATATGGAATCCATTTTTTCCCTATGGAAGTTAAGAAAAATAGTTCTCTTGAGTGATAATTTAAGGTTTGAACAGTAAGAGCGCTCGTTCATAATAAGATTATCAATTAACTATTCATTAGAGAATTATTGGAACTCAAGGATAAAGATATAATAAGAGTGGTAAACGAAAATTGAACCTAGCTCTTATTATGAACTATTTATGGAGGACTGACTAATATGTAATGATTATATCAATGGTCTACTCGCTTATTTCCTTTGAGTAATTTTACTACAACGTTAAGAGTTCAGTTTCAGGTTTTTAGTGGAGTAACACTAAAACTAATAAATTTGACACATTAATTAAAGAGTTTGATTAATTGTCAAATTTATTGGAGCTTGGGTTATAGGTCTATAGGTCTCCAATGCCACCTCTATAACACTATATTGGATTAATGCATAGAATGAATTATACATATTTAGTTTAGAATTATTGTATTCTGAATTAATTATTTCACACTTAAATTATTGATGTGACACAGAAAAATGTTCTCTGTAACACATAATATAATGTGATAAATGTTGTCACATTTAACTGAGCATTAGTTAATTAAAATCTATTTTTAAATAAATATGATTTATTTTTGAATTTAGATTTAGATGTATATATATGGTTTTGAACCAAATCTTTTTATATATATAAGATTTTATAATATATTAATATATATATTAATACAAAACAAACGTAACGTTTGTTTTACGTTTTAGTTTTTATATATATTATATATATACATATATAATGAATCAAGATTCGTTTTGATTCGTAAAAAAAAAAAAGGAAATAGGAGAAGCGTTTCCCATGTAAATTATATATATATATATGTATGTATGTGTGTGTGTGTAGTGTACGAATCACTTGTGATTCGGGAAATAAAAAAAAAAAAAGAGGGAAGGGGAAAGTTAAAAGTTACAATCAAGCAATATATATACTTTCTCTGTATATGTGATATAATGATTATTTCATATTAAAAAGTCAATTGAAAAATAACTAACTGCTCAGATATAAAGAAGGAGAGATAATAGTTATTTCAAGAGTTTTTTATTCACATAATTTTTACAAAATACTCAGAGAGAAAAACTGAAAGTTCTTCTAAAAAAAAAAAAGGTCTACTATTTGATGTGTTGAGTACATAGCAGATTCAGAAAAGTGTGAGAAAAATTCATTCTTATAGTTTGACTCCCACTCGTCTTTCCATTGATGTGGAGGCTTGGATTGGAAGATTGTGGTGTCAAAGAGGAAAGCTAGGATACCCTGATAGTCTTCAAAAGGTTTGTAAAATTCCTAAAGCTTTCTATTATTAATTAAAATTATATATCTATTCCTGATGAACAAAGTTTTGAGAAAATTTTTGTTTGTCAACAATCTGATCCTTCCACTGTGTTTCATATTTTAATTCTAACAAATGATAGCAATGACGAGCTCCTTCTCGTTGACGACAAATTGGATTAGCCTAGCGCTCCCCAACACTATCGTGATGATTAAAAGCCTATGGCTCTTGGCATTCTAGCTCTTTGTATACTTGTAAAGCAACATTATGCCATGATTCATGATGTGATTTCACACAAATTGAAACTCATCAAAAATTCAACAAAAGGAAGGCCCAAATCACCAACGCAAAATCATAAAAATCACAAAATCCAAATGGATAGAGAAAGAGACAGAGATAGAGAGAAAGAATGAATGATTGGATGATTGGTTGGCAATGGGTTGGATAGAGAAGCATCGTGTTTTTAGGGGGTCGATACTGAGGCAGTGGTAGTACCTCTCTTCTGCTATCCCATTGACAACAAAAACAGAGCCATGATGGCTTCCTGGTGTTTTGTGAATCTTGCCAGAGTAGAAAGTGATAAGGTTGGGCTCATTGGTGGCTGGACACATAGGCTGGGCTCACCGGGTTTAGGTCTAACAATGACAAGGGGGGGAAGCAAGGAGGAATCTTAGATTTGTTCATTTTTATTTTATTTTTAGAATAAAAGGCATAGATAAGTTTTACATTAAGTGGTATGTCTTATTTTAATTTAGTGCTTCCTATTTTTTTCACTATGGATTCAAATCTAAGAGTCTCACCTTATTGTTGGTTGTTCATCACCCATGGAAAATAAAGCAATTTTCCACCATAGATCTTCCCTAATTCTATTGAAGGAAAACGTTATCTGTGTCATATTTTGCAGGTTAGTTGTATAACTATACTTACTAGTTTTAATTATTTTCCAATTTATCTCTTTATTTTTAGACACTACAAAGTTATCCTTTGAACTTGAAAAACTTGTTTCAATTTTATCCTTTATAGAATTTTTAGATGGAAAAAATGTTAAGATAAGAGAAAGATAACCATAGTTAGATCGAATCTGTTTCTTAAATATATTTTTCCTCTTCAGAAAATTTAAAAAAAAAGATTTCAACATTTAAAAAGACATAAACTTAAGATTCTTTTCTTAATTTAATGTTCTATTTTAGGATTGTTTATGTTTTAAATCTACAAAATATTTTTCGTAAGTATTTAAGGGTAATTATGTTATTTTCCCTAATCTTTTCTATTCATAGAGATGACGTTGAAATAAGTTTTTTAAATTCAAATGATACCTTTATAGTTTCTAGAAATAGAAGGATAAATTGATAAATAGTTAAAACTAGGAGGCATAAATATATAAAAAATCCTATATGTTTTATTATACACTATTAGAAATTTCACATATTACAATGGTTAAAAACTGTCATGTAAAGTTATCACAACGGTTAAAAACTATTGTGAAATCTACCATCATGGTAACTAAAGAGATTCCACAATGATTTTTGGACTATCATGGTAACTTTACATGATGGTTAGAAACCATGTAAACTGGGGATTTTTGACTCAGCATTTAGGAGGGAACTTTACACAATCGTTTTTGTCAAAAACTGTCCTGTAATGCTTACATACCATGATGGTTTTTTACAAAAACAGTTGTTTGTTATGTACTTTACCATGATGGTTTTTCCTGTAAACCGTTGTGGTATATGTCATTCTCTTTTTTTAATAAAAAGGTTAAATAATCAGATTACCCATAGGTGGCCAATCCTATGATCTCCATTCAAGGCCTAGAAAATGAAAACTAAAATCCTGGAATTACATTATAATCACATTAATCATTACACATATCTAACAAAATTGTTTAGGCAAGAGACCTGTTCTAATCTAACTACTTCTATATCATCTTTTACATAATAATCCTTTTGCGTGACCAAATCCATTTCCTTATCACAACAAGGATGTCCTGCATGTAACACAAAACAAGCAAGCCACATTCAATATCGCCACTTTGTCAAATTTGTTGTAATTACAAATATAAGACTACTCAATAAAAAAAAAGTATTGACGAATAATAACAAATCTATTACCTGATGTATGCCATTATAATGTTTGCACCAATTATATCAAAATTGATGAAATGGTAAACGCCTTCATAACCTACTTAAATAGGCAGATCATTACCAATGATGCTTGATGATAGTGGTCACTCTTAACACATTAACGCCTTGTAAATATTGAGCATAAAAAGCCATCGCCCTTAATCCACTAGGAATGTCCTCGAAGCTAAACGCAAGTAAGAACTCATTCTCAATGGATTGTTGTGAAACGAAGGGTTGTTGTGGAATGGAGGGTTTTATGGAATGACGGGATGTTGTTGTACCTCAACTTATGACACTAGTGTTTCTTCTCTCTTTTTCAAGCGTTTCTTTCTCTCCACCTCTTTGTTGGGAATGCAGCTAAGACCTCAACTAGTGTTATCAGTCATGATCACTTAAACTAAGAGTTTCGGCCATGCAACGAAGCCTCCTACATCTTCATCCATAGTTTTACCTCTTTCATTGGAAAAGCTACTAGTACAGTCCTGATTTTAGGCCTTTTTATTGACACTCAGATGTTTTCTTCCCCAAGGGGTGTCCCATGGATCACACCAGTCTCCATTCATACTTTTCTAGTCCCAACAAGGATGTGCCCACTGGCAATATTGTCATAAAAAAAGTCTGCATTCTTGAAAATCAACAGCCTGTCCACCCAAGGTGATGCTTCAACTTCTTTCTTATGAACTGTACAACTAGCCTTGAAGCTATGTCATTGATCAATGATTGGTGGAAGATTCGAATCACAATACTATTTAATTGTTCCACTTGTCACCAAAGATCATATACTTAAGAATTGACCTTAATCAAGGTGTGTCTTGTCTCAAATTATTGAGTTGCTTGGTGAATTTAGATTGACCATGAACAAGTCCTAAGTATTTTGGCTTCCCTAAGGCTTTGGTTAATACATCAACATTACCGGTTGATTCAAAAGTGCCTTGAGATTGTTACGTCTTGTAGTCATTCTGTAAAAGAATAACAAACTTGTCCATCAGGGCCATAATAAATTTATTATGATTTAAGAAGTTAAGCTTAATGAACTTACTACCAAATTATCAACGCATTCAAATGACGGTTTCTTAAATTGTCCATCATAGCGTTGACGTATTTTGATCCTCAAATCATCTTTTAATGGATGTATCCCAGTCTCTTTCATATGTATTGTAAAAAGGTTAGTAAACTTCTCTTTAAAAACATATACATCTATGATTAAGAAAATATATCAAAAGTACAATTTTTTGTTTGATTTGTCTGTATCTGTTTCGGCCTTCTATTGATGGGTATTGATTCTAGCCTCTTTCACTTCCGTTTTTCAATTAGCATTGGAGTTGCTCGAATCTTTTTTATACTCAACAATTTCTTCTAATCATCACCAGTTATACTTAGGTAGTTTTTATTGCTTTTTGAGGCCAAGTCCACACACGTTCCTCTTTGAGAAAATCCTTCATGAAAGTCGTGTAAAGATAATGTCTAAATCCTCGTGTAATTTTACTGCATTCCTTCAAGGCCCTCTTCTTTCATCACTCTTCCATGGCGAAACTGGCTATGATATGTGCCTAAATCATTTCTTTGTTTTTTCTATGTCCTTAGTTTTCTAATCATGTATCCATATATGAATATACACTCAGGAGAGTACTCTAATTCAACTTATTAATTTATCTCCTTCTATGCCTTCCAATTGACTTTTTCGCCAACGATGGCTTTAACTTTCTCTGTTTTGCCCTCATTATAGGGACTTTTTTCTATTAGACTCACTCTTCTTCTACCAACCACATCTAGGTGGAATAGGTTTTTTCTTCTGGGTTTGGTTTTATGTTTTCCTTTTCTAAATTCAAACGGAAATTGCATGTACTCTTTGTTCTCCTCTTCGTACCCCCTTTCATACTCCTCTTGTGATGACATTTTTTCCCAATCTAAACTTAATCCTCATAAAAATAACACATAGACAATATCATTATCTTTTTCAAAATAATTAACAAACTAAAAAAATATATTAAATAACATAAACCATAACTAATGAATATAAGTAATACTAATTAAAAAAACTAATTCACTCATACACTAAGTAACAAAAAAACTAACAGCCTGTTTGGCATCTCGGTTGGAACTAACTGTTCCAACCGGTAAACAGTACAACTATAAGCTTTCAGCAAGTAAAATAAAAAAACAAAAAGTTACTATAAGGTAAAGCTTTTATATGATACAGTTTTTAAACTAACATTTTTCAGCTCCTACTACTCTTTAAATTTACAAAGTAGAAAAGTTAGTATTTAACGGGTACATGTTAATACTATTAATGATGTGCTCTAGGCCAATTATATAAAGACCACATTTTGACTTTGTTACGTTTGCATTTTATTGATAAAGAGGCATTTTCATTATTGTTTTTTATTCTAATTCTATGAATAGTTAATTCTATCTAAAGTCATCAAGTATGTGACTTGATAGTAAAACTCTTAGATAAAAATTGAATTTTATTCTAAAATATCCTTAGTTGGTCATTATTATTGGGATAATAATGAATGAAAACTAGTATGAAGTTTGACTAATGAGTATGTTTTACTAATTATGTGTATGAGATACTAAGTCAACTCATAAATACATATTTGAGAAATGATACTTTGGATCGACCTACTATGAGAATACTACATGGATAATTATCATAAGTGATTCTCATCACAATAGTATTATCCTAGTCCTTTAACCTGAAATCACCATTGTTTCCTGCATGACAAGTTCTATATTTTGACACATTCTAATATTATCTTTAACAGGATGATGGAATGGATTATTGTTGGATATAGAGTGAATCATGTGAGAAATGTGAGTGATTAAGAAGGAATTTGTGCCTCATTTATTATGAGAAAAATATCTATGGGCCTCTCGATAAGTTAGACTAAAGAAAAATGTATGGCCATACTAGAATTAATTGATAAGAGTTACCAATATTAGTCTACTTAAGATTGAAAAATAATATGATTGAATAGTATAAAGATGACATAAACCATGTCTTATGTTCAATCAAGGTATCTAGTGACAAAAGGACTTTATCACTTATTGTATATTACGTTATGTTGAACTATTGACATTCACATAACTTGGGTAATCATAATGTCTTGCTAGAGGCTACTTATGATTTGTGGTCCAAAAATAAAATTTCAAGCCCACTACCAATGTTAAGTGAACCTATAGGGTCACACACTTAGAATAGACCAAAAACAAATTTTGGGTTTACAGTATCTAGGTTCAATGAACCTAACAATGTCCAGATTCGACGTACTAGATATGTCTAGGTTCATTAGATCTGACATTGTCTAGATTCTATGAATAATATTTGAATTATAGTTTACCCCAGTTAAAATCTGACTCTTTCTCGAAGTCAATATATATATTTGTTTTAGGGTTTCTTGCCGAATTAAAAGAGAAAAGGCATTCTCTTAATCTAAAAGGCAAAAACATTAAAAACCCTGAAAATTAGAGAGTCATTTAATGCAAGGAGAGGGTGCTAGCACACCAATTTGGTTTTTTGAGAGAGTCTGTTTGTGTGGATACCTGCAGAGGGCGTTGCTCTAAGTAACAATGTCTAAATCTGATCTTGAATATGAATAGCTTGAGTTAGGGTGTTACTGGAGTGAACCCACTCTCTTCCTTCTAGCAATCTTGCCCTTTTGTCATTTGGGTAAGATTCTATGACTTTCTTAGCAATCTAATCGAATTGCATGGATCCTACGAGGGTTTTGTGGGAATTAATTTTGATTTTTTGCTGCTTATTTGAATCACAAAATGGAACAAAACCCAACAAATACGCCAGGTACATAGCCCTTGATGTTGGCACTCCTGGATAAGCAATGAGAAAATAAAGGTCAAAGGACGAATGTAATTTGATATATTATAATGTTTTCATAAATTGGTGAAATTGTCGTTCATCAGTGGTTTCAAGTCAATAATGATCAAACATGGCCAATGAAGGTCAAATAGTTGACCTGATGGCTCTAAATCAAGAGATAAGTTTACGGCTATGCACAATGTTGTTCTCTGTTTGAGTGAATCTCATTTCATTGGAAGTCATGCTCTCAAAACAAGGAAAGCAAATCAAGATAGCAAATTAATGGTAACATGAAAATGATTTTTGATGCTTTATTGAATAGAGTGCCTGAGAGCAACTAGACACTAGATTACTAACTATGTGATTTTTCCAAGCTTAAGCATTCCATAGCTAGGTTGAGATATGCTAAGGAGCTTGCAACAGCATAGATAGGAACCATGATTATGATGATGGTGCCGATGATGATTAAGTTTATCATCAAATGACCTTGTCAGAGCCTAGTTAAGTTAAAAACCTTTTCAGGTAACTCTAGGAATGGGGAAAGAAATACGAGAGAGCCTTTCAATTGTGGTGTTTATGTTTACCATGACAGTTACACTAGACATATAGGACACATTATTGCCAAACGTCAAATTTATGAACCCTAACACTCATATGTATGAAGGATGTCAAGCATGAAAGCAAGAAATTCGATTGTTACAGGAGCGACCAACTCACGAAAACTAGGCACCACCAGTAGTATTAGAAGCTCTGCTAGTAAACTCAATGGTTTCTATAGCTCCATTAGTTTAAACAGATGGTTTTTATTTGAAGTTTTGATGTATGAAAGCACAAGAATTCGATGATTCTACTAACCAGTTAGAAAGTGGATTCTAGAATAAGCTCATGAAATGCTGTATTTTATTTACCTTATGGCACCAACGAAGTAAATGATAATGATAAGTTTCTCAACAAAGCCCTATGAGTTAGGGGGTGAAGGCTGAAAATGAACACGTCATGAGAGAGTTACGCAAAAATGTGTTTTAGAACAGGTATAGGATAGAAAAACCATGGATTAGTGGTCGGATGGCCCTAATCTTTTAATAATTATGATGCAATTTGGATGAATATGAACCTTATTTTTAAGAACAACATTCTAAGGATGGAATGCCAAACCCAAAGATAGATGGTAACTACGCTCAAATGATGAAAGATCAGAGTTGCACAGGTGTTACTCCTAAAGGAACTATGCTAATAAGATGATGTAGATTTTTGGAGTTCTAGGTTGGGGAATCAATTTTAAGGTTATAAATAAAAAAAGATAACAAGAGTTGTTATGAAAAGAAAGCATGATGAGAAAAAAGAGCATACCTCTTATTAGGATTTGTAGTAAACCATTCAAAAAAAGAGGTAGCAATAGGAAAGCAAGGAAAGAATATGAGGATAAACTACCCATGAAGGTTCTAATTTTCGAGGATGAAAGTTTTTAAGGAAGGTAGACTGTGACACCTAAGAATTTCTAGGGCATTTTAAATGCAATAACTAAGGATTTTGTTAAGTAATTTATGAACAAATTTTATGAGCCAAAATTTTATGCTTAAAAATTTGTTAAGAATTTAAGGAGTGGTTTTGGTGTCACAATGATTATTGTTTAAATTTTTTTTTTATGAAAAATTTCATTAAAGAGAAAATGGGATTTCTAAGGTTAAAAATCATGCTATAGTCTTAGACAAGAAAGGAATAGAATAAAAATAAGCTAGAAAGATTAATTGTTGCAGAATGTGTTACAACAAATTTTAAAACAGAAATAAAGTCTAAGTAACATAGTATGAAAATCATGCAGTATGAGAATAATGCAGTGTAAAGATTACACTTATGAAGTTATATAGTGTAAGAATTATACTGATGAAGTTAAGTTGTATGAAAATTATATTGCATAAAGTAATGCAATATAGAAATTAAACTATATAAAGCTAAGCTGTATAGGAATTATATTGTATGGATGATGTAAAAGTTTGTGGACCACGAAACATAGTATAGGAAAGTATACTAACACTATGAGAAATATATCAACAATATAGGAAAAATACTATCAGTATAAATTTAGGTTGTTAAAAAGCTTATGTGGGACCCACCTTGGTGCCCCCTTTAAGGTGGGCAAAAAGCCACCTCACCCCTAAGTGCACCAGATTTAGCCTCACAAAAGGAGCCAAAATTGGTCTCCATCATTTTTTCATGTAAAACATGCACCAAAAAAAAAAAAAAAAACCTTTTTTCTTTCCCCAAGAAACCAACCCTCTCCCATGGGATTCTCAAATGCTTTTCAAACCTCAACTCCTAATCAAGCTTAAGAATAAGTTTAAATCATTGGTGATCAAGTCTAGAACAAGTTCAAGCTACTTTGGAGGTAAAAATCTAAATTTGTCCTATGAGTTTTTATGATTTTCTTGAGCTTTTGGGGTAGGGTTTTAATGGGGGGTTTTGTCATGATGTTGTGGAAAAGAGTAGCAATTTCCTGGGCTTTGCAAAGGAGGAGCTAAAGCTTGAAAATACCTATATAAAACCCTAACCCTAGTTTTGATTTTAATTTTGCACAACAAATGTTTGTTGCAATGTTTATAAACTTTGATATGTAAGGTGGACATTATGGCATGATTGGTTATGTTTTATGATGATAATGATGATGATGGTGATGATGATGATGATGGAAAATTAGAAATTAAGGTTTTTGGTGTTAAAAAGGAAAAGAATATCAAACTTTGTTAAAAAACAAAGTTTGAACTAGTTTTCAAGGAATGGTGATTTTGAGGGCCTTAAAGCAAAATTTATTCTCCAAGCAAAGCATTGGATCTGCCAAAATAGTAAGGGTAACAGTTTTGTGAACAATGTTTTGTAAAATTTTGAGTGACTAAATTGCAAAGATTTGTAAAAATTCAACAAAACAGGAAAGTGGTAGAAAATGCCACTATGTAGTAAGAATTTTAAAAAAGTTAAAACACAAAACTTGTAGAACTCATTAAAACTATTTAGCTTCGCTTACAATTCGCGAAAATTCTTAACTGATTTTAAGTTATGAATTTTACAAGGTTTTAAGTACAAAATTTTGTAAAATAAGAAAATATTATAAAATGGTTTTGATCAGGCTAAAGAGTTTAAGGGCGTTTTAATCCTAGTGGAAAACTGAATGTTTTAGTATAAAACAATTATTTTTGGCCTTAGGGTCAAAATGTCAAGATTTTTGTGTTTTAAGCCAAAGCCATAAAACTATATGAAATTGGATTTCATAGAGAAAATATTGGTTTCTTGCACTGTTGTTGGTAGTGTGTAATCATAGGTTTCAAGTTTGAAAGGATTAAGAGTTTTTATCAAGTAAGAATAAGAGAAAAATGTTAAGGGCGAAAACGTTGGGATTTTTGCATTATGGGTCAAAACTATAAAGTTTTGATAACAAAGATTTTATTAAAAGGAAAACTATTGTTTTGTTTTTTGTAATGTTAGAGAAGCAAAGAAATGTAAGTTTTGGATTAAAATAGGTTCCAAAATTTTTCTAAGACCCGTTCAAGGCAAAATGGTCATTTTTTATAAAAATACCAAAACCACGAAACACTTGAATTAGGAAAATGATCCTCGGCGAAAATTTTTCCATAACCCATAAGTATTGGGATGGTAAAGTAAAACAAAAAGTTAGGCAAAGGTACATGACCTACTAAAAACTCGTTAAAGGTAAAATCATCATTTTTATGAAATTGCTAAAACAGATCCTGAACCTTCTGAATTAGCGAAACGTCCTTGGACAGAGAATGATCCATTTTACATTAAGTAAGAGAACCATCAAGTTAGTCAAAAAATTGGACTAAGGGACTTTCAAGTTAAGTAAAGGAAAGGAAAATTGATAAGTTAAGAAGTTAAGTATAAGGAACGAACGAGTAAAGCAATCAAGAGGTAACCGATAGGAAATGAAGCTAAGAAAAAAGAATGAACGGTTAATGTCTAAGTTTCATTATCAATTGAAGAGATCAATAATAAGACAAATTAGCTAATAGTTGGGTGTTATTTGAACAGGACATAAAGCCGACTAATAGAAGGAAAAGGATAAAGTAGGAACGCTAGAATAATGCTAAGGTAAGTCCCAAACCTCACCTATGAACTGCAGAAAATGATTTTCAAATGTTATATATATTTGAAACATGTTTGCATTTTTTTTATGCATTAAGTTTTTTAGATCAAGTCGAAAACTTGCAATATATTTACAAATTGTTGTAGTTAAAGTATGTTTGCATTGGTTATGCATAATGTTTTAAAAATTCCGGTAACAATTTGCAATATGATTGTATATGTTACGTTTAATAATTATGCATTAAGTTATGGCATATGATATATTAGCATTTGATATGTTCATTAAAGTTTACAAGAGGGTAAATCAAAGATAATAATTAAAGTGTCGTACTAGCTTCATTGATGTGAGGTATATAATTTATGTCAAAGTTATGATTTTATTGTTCAATGGTCCTAAGTCTTGCACAACCAAAGCGTTATGTTACATTAAAGTCAAGATCTCAAGATTGATGATGTTGGTACGAATATTAAAGAACACAAAATAAAGTAAGATAAGAACGATGATAAAAGTTCACACAAATTATGAATGATCATTAGAAGTTCATAAAAAATGTTCATAAATTATCATAAATAGAATCACGCATTATGATCTTGCTTGCATTCCTTTCCATGAAATGTATATGAGATATGTTTATGAAAAATATTTTGAAAAATGTTTTACGAGAAATATTATGAAAAACATTTTATAAAAAATGTTTTCAAGAAAAGGTTTATGAAGAATGTTTTATGAAAAATGTAAAAAAGTTTAAGTGCAATATTTAAGAAGAAAGTTTTATGAATAATGTTTTGTAAGATTATGTTTGAACTTATTAAGCGAAAGCTTATTACAAGTTCCTTTATGTTATAGGAAATTCTGTAGAAGACTAGTATGACTGGTTGAGGAGCTTGGTGTTGCAGAGAGATAGATGCGATGATCCAGTATGGATACTACTATAGTTTGTTTCTGTTGCTTAAAAAAGTTTTCCACGGTTTGAAATGGTGTTTTAAAAGTTTTAAGAAAATCAATGTTTAAGGAAATGTTTTATAAGAAATGTTTTGCGAAAAGCATTTTAAAGGATATATTTTACTGAATGGTTATTAACACAAGTTTGAAACACATGTTTCAATTTTTGCTGCAATGAAAGTCATAACAGTTTAAAGCATGTTTCAAATTTTATACTTATGTATAAAAATAAATTGCAAAAAACGTTGTAATGGTTTTAAAGTATGTTTGAAAGGGAAAAAAAATTTCCCAAAATTTCTCTTACTTGTAAGTAAGATTAGAGTTAAGAAATGATGTATAACAAAATTAAGTAATGGCTAAAAAGATAGAGCATCACAGAGGTTATGAGGGCAGAGCTCTAGGTTGAGGTCAAAGGTAGATGAATGCTAATGGATTTTAGAGATTTGGGGCATCATCATGAAATGGGGATTTTGGGGTGGTCGAGAGTGAAATGAGAGAGAGGAAGATAGGGAACTTGAAATGGCATTTGAGGGAGTTCAAGGGCTTCGTTTCTATTTTGGTTTCAAAATTGCATTTTACATGAAGAGGGACTAAAAACAATGTCATTTTAGTAAAGCCTTACATGATAATTTTATTGAAAAATTGTCACGGTACAACTATCTTTATACGATAGTTTTACTAAGAAACTATCTTGCTATGTTCTTTCAGAAAAGCTTTACACGAATATTTTAACTGAAAACCATCATGGCATATTAGCCCAAAAGCACCAAGTGTTGTCCCATTATTCTTGTTTGCAGCCAGCCTGTCTTTATTATCATCAATGGCTAATAATTTAATTTATTATCATAAAAATATTTAAAATTAGAAACTTTATTATGAAAATGGCAAAAATTAATAAATCGCTTCTTCCCTTTTTTTTTCAGCATGTCCATGTAATGAGAAATAAAATGACAAAATTAGTTAACAAAGGATCACTTCTTTCCCTTTCTTTGGGTTCCTCAACACATGTCCAATCAAAATTTGAACGAAGTAAGTGAGAAACATCATCTCCTTATCATCTACCGCCCTTTCTTTCCTCCCGGCTATTCATGCATGAAGATCATCGTATATATGCTCGACTTCGGTTGTCAGTGCTATAGTTAGGAGTACATTATGGCAGGATCAGTCACCCGGGCAAACCAACCCTCCTCCAAGAAGAATTGTGCTATGCCCCCCCCATCCCTATAGAGCGAAAGTGCTGCCTGGTGATCCCTAGGTTGCAGAACGTCCGGTTGTTAACTCCTCGCGCCCCTGCCATCATTTCTAGGACTGACCGACACCTCACCTGCACAGGTACCTACATAGTGTAGTGTCGGTCGCACATTCAACATAGCGTTGCCTTCCTTGCTCTTGCTTAGAATTTTGAACAACATGCTTACCATTGATTCACAAACATTTTTCTTAATATGCAAAACATCCAAGCAATGAAGAATAAAAAGCATCTCCCAATATGGAAGTTTGTAGAATATTGATCTCTTCTTCTAAAGTCCATCTATTGGTGGCTCATTTTTACCTCGCTTTCTTTTCCCAAGTACTACTTTAAAATCTTTAACCATTCCAAATAGTTGTTCACCCATCAAAGACCAAGAAGAGTCTCTTTCTTGGATGTTACCGTTAAACACTTTCCTTTGTTTACAGCAACGATGATCCTTAGGCAACCATCTTTTATGGCCAAGATAAATGGTTTTCTTACCATTATTCAACCGTTTGTGAGATGTTTCATTCATTCAAAAGGACAACCAATAGAACTTTTCACGGATAATTGGATAGATTTCTATTAGTGGGGAAGTTGTTAATTGACTATATCAACATGGTACAAAAGGTGAATGTCTCTTTTCAATAAGTATCTCTAACTTCAATCTCTTTTTCCCACAAGCACTTTAGGTCATCAATTTATGGTGCCAAGTAAACATCAATATCATTCCCTAGTTGTTGAGGACTAGAAATCAATTGAGTCAACATCAAGAACTTCTGTATAATTAATAATTTTTTAGGGAGATTATAGTTGACAAGTATTACGAGCCAAATACTATGCCTACTACTCATATTACCATATGGCTTCATTCCTTTGATAAACCAAAACGTAGATTTCTTGGTACCATACTAAACTCGAGATGATCAACATAAAAAGTCTTCCATTATGGTGAGCTCGCCAGATGTCTAAGCATAACATCATCGGTGACAAGTTGACTTCTTGGCATGCTTCATATTTCAGAATAATTGCCTCAAATGTGGTCTCGATAAAAGGTACCACAACACCTTCATCGGCACTCTTTTCATATTGTTAGATGGCTCTTTTCATTTCTTCCACCTTGATTCTTTAAAACCAAACATTGATCCAAGTCCTCACACTTTTTTTGAAAAAGGACACAATCATTTTGACAAGCACGTATTTTCACATATTCCATCCCCAAAGTGCTCAAAGTCTTCTTAGCTTTATATATACTAGGTGGTACTTTATTAACCTTTGATAGAAGCTTACTTAGAAATTCTAAAAATAATGTGAAAGTAGAATTTGTCATCCCATCCAATGCCTTCAAATTCCATAATATAACTAAAGTAGAAAATTTTGCGAATTTTGTACACCTCTCATAGGGGGTCTCAATATCATCCATCATTATTTGAAATAAGTCCAAACGGTGTAAAAAGTTTTTCCAAATCATTTACCATGTCAAGCATTTTATCATCCAAATCTTCCTCATAAACCGGTTAATTTCCTTTACTATTTGAATTTGGCTTGAAAAGAGGCTCACTATGTAAATACTATGTTTGATAACTACACATAATTTCATGTTGAAATAAATGTCTTCTAATAACTATAATTGGATGAGATCTAAGAGGTCCACATTGCAGACCATGACAATGAATTATATCACCTAGAACATGAGCTTTGGCAAATAATAAAAAATCTTCTACACTTTTCTTATATCGTTTAGTCAGTCTATTATCCCACATCTATTCTCTATTCATTTGCAAGTCCTAAATCAAAATGTCAAATTCAATCAAGTCTTAAAAACCAATCATGTAATTTTTATTTTCTCACACAAGTTTTAAGAAATCCATCGTAAGCTAATATTAATATACTAATTACTATACTCATCAAATTATAATATGTCTAAATCTATAAACCCACAAATCTCAACTCATAATCATTACTTACAAATCAAATTCAATCAAGTCTTAAAAATTAATCATGTAATTTTGAATTTTACACACTCTCGTCCTACAACACCAACAGACTCACTTTGTGGACTCAAGCCACGATTAGAGATGTAAGGTCGTGGTTTTGTAGGCCATGAGTGGTCAAATGCACCCATTTATTTGATTTGGTTCTATTCTAAACCCTAATTGGGGGGATTTTAAAGTTAATTGAACTAAAATAAATAGGTGATGGAGGAAAATAACCCCAAAAGCTTTCCTTTTGCCTTAAAAAAATAACCCAAAAGCTCTATTTTACTTAGCATAGCCCACCAACCCTAGAAAACTTTTTATAGAGGAAAACCCGACGAGGAGTGCCAGGCGTGCCTCTGGAGCACTCATTATGCTCTCTAGAGGCATGCCTCTGAAGGAGCTCCATCTACATCAAGATGACTTGTGTCCGAATCGTAAGTCCATCGTTGAAAGCATCATGCGTGTGCCTTCATCACTGGTTCCCACTCAAACTTTTAAAAGACCTCTGATGATGTGTCAGACGTTTTAGTCTTGGCAAAAATAGAGAAACCTCATGCTGGAGGAAGTAGCATGCTTGTCAGACCACCAAAAATAAACGGTCAAACTTGGTTAAACTCCATCAGGAGCATCAAGCTTAAAGGAGAATCTAAGTTTCAGAATAGACATTAATGTATATCATTTTAGACCAACCTCAAATTCAACCTCCGAAAGTGTTTAGTGCCACTTGCTCTAAAGGAAAACATAGTGCAGCATGCAATGTTAGAGTACAAGAGAACCAGCTTTAAAACAAGCCTCCTACCTACATTATAAATACCCCTCATCTTCCTCATAAAACAAAACCCAATTAGAGGAACTTACACTTATATATTCTATACCATTTTTACTCCTAAAACTTCCAAAAAAAAAAATCTTCTTGTTCTAAGCTTGTGCTCTCTAGACTTGGAAGAATTGCCAAAAAAGTTTCTTTCCACCACTGTCGGAGAATAGGTTCCCCCTCCATCATAACCTTAGCCTCTTCAAATCTTACTAAATTGTTACCAAAAAACTTAGAAACTTCACCAAAATCCCTCACCATCCTTAGGAGTTCCAAATTTCAGGTTTCTTACTTTGGTGATTTGGACCTAATGATAGAGGCCACTTGCGTTCGCCTCTAGATAACAATTTTTGGGAAATCAAATGGATCCTAGAACTTTGACCAACAGTTCTCCCTTCACCGCTATATGAAGATCACCCAGATCTGACGATGGAGGCAGCTTCGCTTCTAGCCTTAACGGTAATAGCTTTGTCTCTACCCTCTAAACCTAATCCTCCATCATCCATCGACTACTTCTCGCACCATCACCATCACCATCACCACTATATATATATATATATATATATATATTGTTTCCTTGGTTTTGTTGTAGGTTTTCTCGGTTGTTTCTTAACAGAGTGGACCTTAAAAGACGATTTCTTTAGTTCATTTCGAGCATAATCGTCCCAAACCTATTGGAGTTCCTGCCGAAATTACCTCATATAGGCTTATTTCACTGCTTCAACCATGTCAACATTATCACCACCAAATTAGAAGCCAACACGTGCGCTACCCTGACACATCACACCTTGCTGGTCCACCAAATCCCAACACACACAAGTTTCAAGAAACCCATAGTAAACCAATATTAATATACTAATTAATATATCCACTAAACCAGAAGTATGTCTAAATCCATAAACCCACAAGCTCAACTCAAAATCATCACACATAAATCCATATAAATATATATATATATATACAAGGTGAAAATAACTAAAAAAATTATTGCAAAAAATTATATAGAAAACAAAAAATATGAAACTAAAATACTTACAAACAAAGAGAAGGAGAATGATGGTGACATTGGATGACGATGCATCTATTTTCGAAAGAGTTGTTTTTGTAGTAGTTGTGATTTCACGTTTCATCTGATCTGTTTTGGCAAGCTGTGTTTTTTAAAAGGAGGTCTACCACGACGATTTTTAATAAAAACTATCATGGAAAGTGAATTAAGTTGGCCAAAAAAAAAAAAAAACAGAAACCATTACACGACTGTTTTTTGGAAAAAATCGTCATGTAAAGTATTTACCACAACGGTTTTCTAAAAAACCATCACATAAAGTAACTGTTGCCATAACCTTGGTTTTTGTATTTTTGGTCCGTCCCTGTTTTTAAATCTCCTAGACAACAATTTTTGGCAAACCGTCGTCAAATAAGCATCATTTAATGTTGTTTATTTTGTTGTAGTGATGTTTGATAAACTAATTTAAAAGTGTCTAGTTCTAAAAATTAAATCGAAGTATTTGGTAAACTATAAGTGACAAATAGAGATAACGTATTTTCAACATACACGCAGACACATACATGCAGGGGATAAGGTCTAGAGGTGTGGACAGTTTGAACCTTGTGTGTAGTGATTTGAGGGTTTTTTTTTTTGTGGGGTAATGGAGTTTTGTCCTCAGGTCTGGAGGTGTGGACCGTCCAAACCTTACATGCAGTGATTTGAGGGGGTTGTGGGGTAATGGAGTTTTGTCCTCGTTTGAGATAACCTTTAGTACTTAATATTGTACTGCACTACACATTTGACCTGCTATTGTCGGTAATGTTCCAATTGGGTTTGGTTCAATTGCAAATATGTAGAAGTATATAGCACTATTTTTTAAAAAATTTCCTATATTTTTAAAAACTGCAGTGCTGGAATTGGATGTATTAAACGACGTGGCAACATTTATGTGTAGAGTAACATATATTGTAAGTGCTTCGTAACATCTGCATATTAGAATGATTAAGTTTCAGCTTACACGTGGTTGAAGTAAAGATATGAGAGCTAACTTATTATTTTAAATAAAAGGCATTATACTCCACAAAAAGTGAAGCATATTACAAGCGTACATGGTACTATTTCCCATAATTTCTATTGAATTAGCCACGCATTAATGCATGAGAAATGGAATGGAATTGTAAAATGCGAAGGGTAGTTAGCGTGAATGATTTAGGAGATTTAAGAGACGAAAGATAAAGAAGAACCACATGCATATGTGATATTCTACACATTATAGATTTAGAAATTTAGAAGTTAAAACCCGTCTAGCTTTGCCTTTCTATTCATGTTATAATGTAGGGAAAATTGTTTCATTGACCCATCGATTTTTTTTAGATTATTTAATCACTTAATATCTAACTTATGTTGCTAGTTTTGCATTTTTTCCGTCACCTTTTCTCAATATGGCTTGTTGATAATTTTGTTTGGCTTAACAAATCAATGTGATACTTCTTTCAAGCCAATGCCATTCCACTGCGCTTTCACTATTTTTATTGACATTTTTCAAGAACAACCAACACTCTCCAGCGACAAGCGGTGGCCCTTTCTCTATCGACGGCGACGAACTTCTCTCCAACAGGGCGACTGATCTTTCACTCTTCAGCAGAATCTCCACCAAACGTCAAAAGGAAAAATCTTAGAATCTTGACAAAGAGTGCAAACCGATAATAACATACTTCTACCCACAATAGTTGATAAATTAAATCAAAATTCTAATATATTAAGAATAATTCAAAACCTACACACCTAGAGGCTTCGCTAGTTGCTTAAATTTATACATTACTAATAATTTATCCAAAATTATAGAGATCTTTCCAACTCATTTATTCAAATTTCAAGCAATAGTAGGTCAGATGGTTTTTTAATAAATGCTCTTTTTAGAACGGTTGGTTTCAATGCCAGAGATCGTTTGTTTATCTAAAAAATAAAATAATACAGGATTTTTTTAAACTGAATGGTTTTTAACTTACTCTTTCAAATGAACAAATATGTTTGTCCCAAAAAGAAGGATATCGGTGGTGGTCGCACGAAATTGTCCTATACCTGAATTTCATTTCAGTACTTAGTGGTGGTGGCCGCAATATTTGCTCAGAATTACAGAACCCATTTCGTCTCTTGAACTCCTTTCACCCTCAGACTCTGAATCCTTGCACCCAGTCTTGGGCAGTCTTGGATTTTGAGTTGCTGGGTGATGGATTGAGTGCAAGAAGTTGAAGTAAGCATACTTGATATCAAACTGCATGTCATACCCTGCCAAAATTACTTGAGCATTAGCATTTAGCGATTTCATATTATTACAAGGTCTTCCTACGGCAGGGGGGCCCTACCACTCATGATGTTTCCGAGCATTAAAGGAGGTCAAAATCACATCAAAATTGAAAGGTATGCAAAACTAACAGAGTTTCTACAGATATGACAATTTAGGATATCATTTCACACCCTACCATAGAATTCTTCCAATTAAGAACCTAAAAGGTAAGCGAAAGCTTGATCCTTACAATAATTTACCGCGATAGTGCGTCCTTTATCATCTGGGCTTTGCCTAACATGATGGAACCACATGCTTGGCCTGCATAAGCCCCAAGAACACCAAACCTTCAAATTTCAATCGCTAATAATTAAACCGAATTGCTACATCGTACCAAAAAAAAAAAAAAAAAAGAGGGAAAACTGCTGCACCCAATGAGGACCTATCATATGATCTACAACTTCTTTAGAGACATGCCTCAACTGACACAATAACATATTTCTTATACCAAGGAGAACCATGTTTAACACAAGGTTATTTCATCATTAATGAAGACTGCATGAAAATAACTGGCCGACCAGAACATCAATCTCATGTATTGTTGAATTGGTTTTGGAAAAAGTTGGAATTTGATAGAGGAAGTGGTGTAAAGAACAACCATCATTCTTCAACAGCCACACGTTTCTTTACTCGTAGAGTGAGGAAGAAGCTTCAGTCATGGTTTATGAAACTCTAGGAAAACTCAACGTTATATCTGACTCATTTTAGGTCATTGTAGTTTTCTTGGCCTCTAGGAATTTGTTATCACGTCATTTTGACAGACGGCAAAAGTTACTACATTAAATTTCAAACACAATGCGGATTCCCAACTTACAAGTAAAGAATCTCTCCAGGATTAATAGTACACTCAAATGGTTTTGGACCCCGGAAATATAAAGGAAATTTGGCTGCCTCCTCATCTTTGGTCTCCGCTGAAGGGTAAGGATTCACGCTACACCAGGGAACATATCTGAGTGGCTTCTCCAATTCTAGATTAAAATCTCCAGTCCCCTGCAAATGCGATGCACAACACAACCAAAAACTGACGAATGATTCAGTGATTAAAACTCGAAGCAAAGCCAAAGACAACAAATATAAAGCCAAGAGACCTCGGAATAGGAATACTGGGCAGCGGGATAATCACTGATGTACATACGATGAACATCTGTAGGAGGGAGGAGGACGAAATGCTTTTGGCCAGTGACAACAGCATAGAGATTCTCGTAGTGGTCCTTGTGAAAGGAGGTCTCTGAAAGATGGTTACCGATCCAGAGGTTGACAGCTTCAGGGAGACATCCGAGGGCTTCGGAGGCCCAAGGGATGTGGGGATCACAGTCAGGAGACAGCACAGAGTACTCAGATCGAAAGCAATCATTCTGTTGCTGTGCATAAGCTACAAATTTAGGCTGTATGTTCTTGCTGTTGTTACCGGAAGAGCAGATAAGTTTAAGTGCTTCAGGGAAGGACATATGCTGCACGTGAGCAGAGGCAAAGCAGAGGGAATTGGAGGACAGTGAAGATGACGCGTCATTGTTTTTGCTAATTTCACTGAGCGGAACAAGGGCATCGGCTCGGCCATTAGGGGTGAGGTGTACAGAGACCGTTTCGGAAGAAGTAGAAGTGGAAAGGGCCTGAATGAGATAGGAATCACAGGTCCAGTTTGAGAGAGCTGGCCAATGGAGGGTGGCACTGGAGATGATGCAGGGCTTGTTTTGGGAGACAAAGTCCCTCAGGAATTGAAGTGGAGTTGGTGGCGAGTCTAGCCGTTCCACTCTTCCCGACTGCCCTAGGCTCAGCTCTCTCACTTCTTCCCACAAAGCCTCAATCTCCATTCTGAGTAACACAGTATTAAATTATCTTTTTCCATTCATGGCATAATTTTATGTTAGCAATTTCTTTCATCCTTCATTCTACTAAATCGTTTTTCAACCACATAATCTAACCGATTCTTTTGCTGCGCCAATCTTTGAAGAGCTCAATTATACTAATCTGGTCTGCAAACAGATTAAGAATAGAATATAAAAATATAACAATCAAGAAGAGCATAAGATTCCATAAAATAAAAAAAAAAAATCAAAAGCAACAACCAATGAACGATAAAACAAGCCCAAAAAGCAGCATTACCAAGACTCTTAACTTATAAAAGTGTAATTTTAATACTTGAACTTACTAAAGGAATATATTGATCAGACCAAGCAAGGACTCGGCTATCACCTGGCCGCCTCTTTTACAATTCTAACGTAAATGAGCCAAGAATGAAAATTAAATCTCATTCTAAATTTAAATTAACAACAAGCATGAAGTCAGCTATTCATCTGGCCACTTCTCAAACAACGTTCGATGTTTAAATATTTATTTCATCCCAATTAGCCATCCTTCTTGTGAGATCATACCTGAACTCCATATGTTAACTTTCATAGTTCATAACCTTTTTAGCACACAATCAACTTGACGCAGAGACAGATTAAAGATCTCAATGTAAGTATAGATATGCATGATCAACATCAATTTAAAACTCCCATAAAGAAATTATGAGTCCTCAAAATAATATCAAAATAGATCTCCTCTAACACACGGTCCACAGCCTTTGAGACATTCAGGAGATGGGAGACAAACTATACCACCACTCAAATTAGAAATTTATTTTCTTCAAGAAAAAATTAATTTTAGAAAAATGTAAAAATTGAAGAACAAATTGAATAAAAACCATTTCCTTGGAAATTCTTTGAGGTTTATTTCATACAAGCTCTGACAGGTTTTTTAATTTAAAAAAAAAAACAGAATTTAGACATGTGTAGAACAGTAATTTGCAGGAAAGCACACAAAAATTTCAAACTTTTTCAGAATATCTAATCGATCCAAAATATTCATAGCATGTCATTTATCAAGTTACTTTGTCATCTCCTTAAATGCTGATGTCACAGCCTGTTACTAGTATAAGGTTTTTAGTTACCTGGTAGTTAGTTAGAATTCTTAATATTAGTGATGTACACTAGGCCAATTATGTAATGACCATATATTGACTTCATTACATTTGTATTTTATAAATAAAGAGGCATTTTCATTATTATTTTTTATTCTAATTCCATGAATAGTTAATTCTGCGTAAGGTAATCAAGTATGTGACTTAATATTAAAACTCTTAGGTGAAAATTGAATTCTATTCTAAATTATCCCTAGTCGGTCATTATGATTAGGATAATAATGAATAAGGACTGATATGAAGTTTGACTGATGATTATGTTTTACTAATCATGTGTATGAGATACTAAGTCAACTCATAGATACATATTTGAGAAATGATGTATTGGATCGACCCGCTATGAGAATACTGTATGGATAATTGTCATAAGTCATTCTCATCACAATAGTATTATCTTAGTTCTCTAACCTGAAATCACCATTGTTTTCTATATGACAAGTTCTATATTTTGACACACTCAAATATTATCTTTAACAGAATGATAAAATGGATTGTTGTTGGATATCGAGTGAATCATGTGAAGAATGTGAGTGATTAAGAAGGAATTTATCCCTCATTTATTATGAGAAATATATCTATGGGCCCCTCCATAAGTTAGACTGAAGAAAAATGTATGGCCATATTGGAATGAATTGATAATATCAATATCAGTTTACTTAAGATCGAGAAATAATATGATTGAATAGTATAAGGATAACCTAAACTATTCCTTATGTTCAAAAGTTATCAGTGACAAAAAGACTTTAATACTTCTTGTGGATTAGGTTAGGTCAGATTATTGACATTCGCATAACTTGAATAATCATGTCTTGCTAGAGGCCGCTTATGATTTGTGAGCCAGAAACAGCATTACAAGCCAACCACCAACGTTATGTGAACCTACAAGATCGTACACTTAGAACAGACAAAAAACAAATTTTGGGGTTTATTATGTTTAGGTTTAATGAACCTGAAAATATCCAGATTCGATGTACAAGATATCTCTAGGTTCATTGAATTCGACATTATCTAAATTTTATAAATTATATTTGAATTACAGTTCACCCCAGTTAGAATTTGACTCTATCTCGAAGTCAAAAAATATATATATATTTGTTTTATGGTTTTTGGCCTAATTAGAAGAGAAAAAGGCATTCACTCATTCTAAAAAGCGAAAAACATTAAAACCTTAAAATTAGAGAGAGTCATTTAACGCAAGGAGAGGTTGATAGCATACCAATTTGGTTTTTAAAAGAGTCTATTCGTGTAGATACCTGCAGAGGGTGTTGCTTTGAGTAACAATGTCTTAATTCGATCCAGAGTACAAAAATTCATTAAATTGATTTTATATGGCTCTCTGTATATGTGATATGCATGGATTCGATTTATACATTAATTATGTTAATGTGTTTAAGGTTTTATTTGATTAAACGCTTTTACCGTGTTAATTTGATTAATACGTTTACTGTTTCTTGTAACCTATTACTAATTTGATTAATATTATAATTTAACAAGAATCTGGTAATCTGTTTTAAGATGATTAAACGATATACCGTAAATCTGGTTTCGGTTTTATTAAGATGGCAGACTGTTTAAATGTTAAACAACGATAATTTGATTTGAACAAATTAATATATATCATAGGGTCTGTTTAATTGTTAAACACGGATGATCGGTTTAGAACAGATCAATAAATTTCATGAATCCGTTTAAGTGTTAAACAGAGATTAATTAATTCTGTTATGAACAGATTAGATAATCTAATTAATTAAAATCAATGGACCGTCGCTGGGGGCGCTGCCCCTAGGACCCCGCAAGGGGCGCTACCTCTTAATTCCGAATTAATTCTTCACATAAATTGTTTTGGTCATAATAAAAATTTAATTTTAATGAAATAATATTATTATGTTTATGTGTTTAGTATGAATTGCACGGTGCATAGCATGGCCCTTTTATACCAATATGATTGATAGGTTTTATTTAATTGTATTTTGGGTTTGTAATTTTAAATACGGCCTGCCTATCATTTTTCAATTTGTAATTTATTTATTTATTTAGTAGAAATAGAATAGTTTATATTGCAATTTGTAATGTATAATCAAAGCCCAAGATCATGCAATATGGAAGTCCAAGATTGAGGCTTAAGAGGGAGTTCATTCGTGGCAATCTAAGGAAATCTATAGAGATGAAGATTACCTAGGATTGACCATTAACCTTCATATTAGCTTATGAAGATCAATCTAGATTTGGGCCATGATATGACACACTTATTGTGTTATTATTATGCTATGTATGTGATGCTGTGTATATGATGCTATGTATGTGATGCGACATAATAATAAACAATAAAATAAAAATAAAGTAGAACCCTCACTTAATATTAAGTCATTAAAATGCCTTCCATAATTCAACACTTGTCAAGACTTAGATTGTTAAACATAGGTTCTGCCAAAGCAGGGTGTGTTAAGCCATCTTGGTAAGACAAGATAGATAATAGTGATATTCATATGTTTGAAATGGTTAGACTTAACTAGGTTATCAAAATGGTTTTGGACCTAGGGTATTATATGGGATTTTAATTAGCCAGGACATGTGATGTCAAATTTTATATTTATCTAAGAGTTACATAAGATGTAATTAGTAAAGTGTTACTTACCTAAGTAACCATACTTTAGATAATAAGCCAAAACTTACTTAAAGTGAGGTAAAATATGGATCTTGACCCACTAAAATTACAATTGTTGTGATTGCCAAATTAATATTAAAGGTTATTAATTTGATAAAATTAGTGAGATTTAAATTATGCCTCGCTAAAAATTATTTAATAAAATGCTAAGTACTTTGTGTATATATTTGTTGTAGAGAATGGTATCAAACACCACATCTAACGTGCCACTGCGAATGATCTTTGAGAAGGATAAGCTCAATGGGACTAACTTCCTTGATTGGTACAGAAATTTGAGAATTGTTCATAAGCAAGAAAGGAAGGAATATGTCATTGATCAACCTATCTTTGATAAACCAGCTGCTAATGCTCCTAGAGCTCAAAAGGATGCTCATAGTAAGCATCTCAATGGCTCTGTTGGTGTCACTTGCCTCATGCTTGAAAGCATGGAATCAGAGCTTTACAAGCAACTGATGGAAATTGAGACTTACACCATGATAGGCCATCTCAAGGAAATGTTCCAAGAGAAAGCTAGTATTGAGAGGTTTGCCACCTTGAAGGCATTACTCTCGTGCAAGTTGACTGTTGGCGATTCAATGAGTCCTCATGTTCTTAAAATGAAGGTCATCTTGATCATTTGTAGAAACTTGATCTTGAGATTAGCCAAGAGTTGGCTGTTGATATCATTCTCCAATCTTTGCCAGATGCTTATGATGGGTTCGTTATAAACTACAACATGCATGATATGGAGAAGATTGTTTCTGATTTGCATGGGATACTTAAGACTGCTAAACAGAACATCAAGAATACCAAAGATGTTCTGATGGTTAATAAAGGAAAAGGTATGAAAAGGAAAGGAAATAGTAAGAACAAGAATAAGGCTCCCAAGGACTTTAAGAAGCCCAAGCCTAACCCCAAGCCCAATCCTAAACCTAAGGCTAAATTACCAAAGGAGGGAGTATGCTTTTTTTGCAATGAGCCTGATCATTGGAAAAGAAACTGCAAGTTCTATTTGGATGATTTGAAGAAGAAGAGTAGTGTGACTACTCCTTCAGGTATCTATGTTACAAAAGTCAATTTGTCTACTTCTAATTCTTGGATATTAGATACTGGATATGGATATCACATTTGTACTAATATGTAGGGTCTTAAGAGGAGCAGAATCTTGGCTAAAGGTGAAGTGGACCTATGAGTTGGAAATGGAGCAAGAGTTGCTGCTTTAGCTCTAGGAACAATTAGTTAACTTTGTCTAGTGGACTTGTTTTAAGTTTAGAAAATTGTTATTATGCACCTGCTATAGTAGGAAAATTATTTCTATTTCTTGTTTGGACAAGAAAGGTTTTGATTTTATTATTAGGAATAATAAATGCTTCATTTACCGTGATAACATTTTCTTTAGATATGTTCCACGAACGAATGGACTTTATGTTCTAAACATTGAAAACACAAATAAAAAATCCGTCTATCATGTTAATACAAAGACGTTTAAATCTAAAGATTTAAACTTTACCTATCTTTGGCACTGTCGTTTGGGCCATATAAGGCTTTTGAATTCATTTGATTTTGAATCATTTGAAGTATGTATGTCTTGTTTATTAGGCAAAATGACTAAGATACCTTTTACTGGACATAGTGAAAGGGTTAATGACTTATTAGGCCTTGTATATTTTGATGTATGTAGATCATTAAGTTCCACTACTAGAGGAGGTTTTCAGTACTTCATTACTTTCACACATGATTTAGTAGATATGGCTATGTCTATCTAATGAAACAAAAAACTGAATCTTTTGAAAAGTTTAAAATTTTCAAAAATGAAGTACGAAATCAACTTGGTAAAAGTATTAAAACACTTCAATCAGATCGAAGTGATCAATATTTAAACCAAAAATTCATTGATCATCTTAGAGATTGTGGGATCATCTTAGAGATTGTGGGATAGTTTTACAATTAACTCAACCAAGAACACCACAATGGAATGGTGTGTCTGAACGAAGAAATCAAACTTTATTGGATATGATTCGATCTATGATGAGTCAGTTAGACCTTCTAATATCCTTTTGGGGATATGCTCTAGAAACTGCTGCATTCATACTAAACAGAATTCCATCAAAAGCGGTTCAAAAGACACTATATGAGATGTGAACTGAGAAGTCGCCTAGTTTATCTTTTCTTAAGATTTGGGGATGTGAGGTTTATGTAAAGCGTCAAATTTCAGATAAATTAGCACCCAAATCAGACAAATGCCTTTTTGTAGCATATCCTAAAAAAACTAAAAGATATTACTTCTACAATGCTTTTAAGAACAAAGTGTTTGTTGCTCGAAATGATGTCTTTTTAGAAAGAGAATTCATTTCTAAAGGAACCAGTGGAAGTAAAGTTCAACTTGAACAAATTCAAGAACTACAAAATAGCATTAAACCACCAATGGAATCTCAACTGAATCAACAAGTAGTTGTTGAGCCTACACAAGGAGCACAAGGCCCGAGGAGGTTTGTTAGAACACGTCAGAGCCCTAAGAGATATAGATTTCTCTTAACTGATAATAATGATGTAATGATTGTAGATCAAAATGAGCCCACATCCTACCAAGAAGCCATGAATAGCCCTGACTATGACAAATAGCTAGAAGCCATGAAGTTAGAGATGCAATCCATGTATGATAATCAAGTACGAACTTTGATTGATCCGCTTGATGGCTTAAAAACTATTGGGTGCAAATGAGTTTTCAAAAAGAAAACAGACATGGATGGCAATGTGCATACCTTTAAGGCTAGACTAGTTGCAAAAGGTTTCAAGCAAACACATGGTATAGACTATGATGAAAATTTTTCACCAGTTGCTATGCTTAAATCTATTTGAATTTTCCTTGCCATAGCTGCATACTATGATTATGAGATTTGACAAATGGATATCAAAACAGTGTTTCTTAATAGAAACCTACTTAAGGATGTGTATATGACACAACCCGAGGGTTTTGTTAGTCTTGAGAATTCTAGAAAGGTTTACAAGCTTCAAAGATCCATTTATGGATTGAAGCAAGCATCTCGAAGTTGGAATTTTCGTTTTGATGATGCAATCAAAGAGTTTGGTTTCATTAAAAATGAAGATGAGCCTTGTGTTTACAAGAATGTTAGTGGAAGCTCAATAGTTTTTCTAATACTATATGTTGATGACATATTACTCATTGGAAACGATATACCTACTCTACAAAATATTAAATCATGGTTAGGGAATTGTTTCTCAATGAAAGACTTAGGTGAAACTGCCTATATTCTAGATATCAAGATCTATAGGGATAGATCTAAGAGGCTTATTGGCCTAAATCAAAATACGTATATTGAGAAGGTATTGAATAAGTTTAGTATGCAAGATTCCAAGAGGGGATTCTTGCCAATGTCACACAAAATTAGTTTCAGCAAGACTCAGTGTCCGATGACACAAGATGAGCGAGACCGCATGAATAAGATTCCATATGCTTCTGCCATTGGATTTATTATGTATGCAGTGTTATGTACTCGACCTGATGTCTCATATGCCTTAAGCATAACCAACAGATATCAATCAGATCCAGGTGAAAGTCACTGGACAGCAGTCAAGAATATCCTTAAATATTTGAGAAGAACTAAGGATGCATTCTTACTGTAAGTGGTTATACAAATGCCAACTTCCAGTCCGACAATGATGACTTTCGATCGCAATCAGGTTATGTGTTCTGTTTAAATGGAGATGTAATGAGATGGAGAAGTTCAAAGCAAGACACCGTTGCTAATTCTACAACAGAATTTGAGTATATAGCTACCTCAAAAGCAGCTAAGGAAGCAGTTTGGATAAAAAATTTTATTACTGGTTTGGGTGTTGTTCCTAGTATATTAGATCCAGTAGACTTGTATAGTGATAATAACAGGGCCATAGCATAGGCTAAGGAACCTAGATCACATCAGCGATCCAAACACATACTCAGACGTTATCATCTCATTCGAGAAATCATTGAGAGAGAAGAAATGAAGATATGCAGAGTGCCTACAAATGACAATGTTGCCGATCCACTCACTAAGCCTCTTCCATAGCCTAAGTTTGAGAGTCATACTAGATCAATAGGTATTAGATACAATACTAGGTCAAGTGAGAGATTGTTAGTGATATACACTAGGCTAATTATGTAATGACCACATATTGACTTCATTACATTTGCATTTTATTAATAAAAATTAATAAAAAGACATTTTTATTATTGTTTTTTATTCTAATTTCATCAATAGTTAATTCTGCCTAAGGTCATCAAGTATGTGACTTGATAGTAAAACTTTTAGGTGAAAATTGAATTCTATTCTAAATTATCCTAGTTGGTCATTATTATTGGGATAATAATGAATGAAGACTAGTATGAAGTTTGACTGAGGATTATGTTTTACTAATCATGTGTATGAGATATTAAGTCAACTCATAGATACATATTTGAGAAATGATGTATTGGATCGACCCGCTATGAGAATACTGTATGAATAATTGTCATCAGTGATTCTCATCACAATAGCATTATCTTAGTCATCTGACCTGAAATCATCATTGTTTCTTACATGACAAGTTTTATATTTTGACACACTCTAATATTATCATAAAAAGGATAATGGAATGGATTGTTATTAGATATAGAATGAATCTTGTGAGAAATGTGAGTGATTAAGAAGGTATTTGTCTCTCATTTATTATGAAAAAGATATCTATAGACCCCTCGATAAGTTAGATTGAAGAAAAATGTATGACCATATTGAAATGAATTGATAAGGGTTATCAATATTAGTCTACTTAAAATCGATAAATAATATGATTAAATAACATAAGGATGACATAAACTATGCCCTATATTTAATCAAGGTATCTAGTGACAAAATGACTTTAATACTTATTGTGGATTAGGTTATATCGGATTATTGACATTCGCATAACTTGAGTAATCATAATATCTTGCTAGATACCGCTTATAATTTGTGGGCCAAAAACAAAATTTCAAGCCCACTACCAACGTTATGTGAACCTATAGGGCCGCATACTTAGAACAGACCAAAAACGAATTTTGGGTTTTATTGTGTATAGGTTCAATGAACTTGATAATATCTAGATTCGATGTAAAAGATATGTCTAGGTTCATTGAATTCGACATTATCTAGATTCTATAAATCATATTTGAATTACAGTTTACCCTAGTTAGAATCTGACTCTATCTCAAAGTCAAAATATATATATATATATATCTGTTTTAGGATTTCCGGCCTAATTAGAAGAGAACAAGCGTTCTCTTATTATAAAAGGCGAAACACATTAAAATCCTAAAATTAGAGAGAGTCATTTAACGCAAGGAGAGAGTGCTAGCACACCAATTCGGTTTTTGAGAGAGTTTGTTTGTGTGGATACCTGTAGAGGGCGTTGCTTTAAGTAACAACGTCTAAATCCGATCCCGAGTATAAAAAGCTCGAGTTAGGGTGTCATCGGAGTGAACCCGCTCTATTCCTTCCAGAAATCTTGCCCCTTTTGTCATCTTGGTAAGATTCTATAATTTTTTATCAATCTAATCGAATTGCATGAATCTTACGAAGGTTTTGTGGGAATTAATTTTGATTTTTCGCTGCTTATTTGAATCACAAAATCTAACAAAACCCAACACTTACTACTAAATAGCATCCCAAAACCATAGATGTACCAAACCTAATTATTCTAGAATTCTTGTGTAATTCTACAAGACTATGTTGGCTTACAAGCACATTTGAATCACATATTTTGAATAGGCCCAGACTCCAAATTAGCATTCATAGCAAGTTCAATGAATTAAAGCCTGAGTATTTAGCTTCAAAATTTGTAAACAAATAACAACCATTAGCGAAAGAAAAAAGGGGATAAAGTTATTGACTTATAGCTGATCATCATACCGAATTTATAAAATCCAAATTGCAACTAGAGTTACAGTATTATGTTGGCTGCTACTTCTTGACAAACTGAATACTCATGAATTTTTGCAGCAAAAGAAATTTTCTTTACATTTCTCCAGGTTGGCGCGTTCGTTGCAAAAGTAGTGGGGAATCGGTGTATCACCTCTTTTGCACTCCCCTTTCTCGCAAAGGCTATGGTGTTTATTGTTGAAGGAATTGGGCATTGTCTGGGTTGTTCCTAAGAGTTGCAAGTAGCTGGCAAGCTCGTTATTCAGGTCAGATTGAGTTGCAGGAGGTACCATTTAGGGAGGATCACCACCATGGCAATTTGGTATGGCATTTGGGTGGAGAGGAACCATAGAATTTCGGAGGGAAGTCGGGCGGAGTTTTTAGTTATTTGAGATGGAGTTAAAGCAAACATTGATTTTAATATCCCGAGAAGGATTTTAATAATGTTCTCTTGGAGGATTTATTTTGAGACTGGTCCTCTTTCCCTTAGTTTTTCCCTGGGTTTTTTTTTTTTTTTTTTTTGGGGATCCTTTTCCTCATTATATAACTGTATGTTTTCATTAATTTTTGGATTAGAAAACACTTCGTATTGATAATGATAAAATATAAAGTTTAAGAGGACAAGGAGTCCTCTAGTAAAGAAAGATAAAAAACAAAAGTACTACAAAGCAAAAATGCAAAACTCAAATACACCCGGAAACACAAGAACAAAACTTAAGAACCTATAAAATCTCTCCAGCTAATTATAATTAAAGTGAAATGGTATCCTTTGAATTTTTTATCCAATGCAGCCTATAATGAAGCTAAGAACTTTGCCTTCTCAAACATGTCATCCGCCCCCATTTGTTTATCATCAAAAATACAAGAATTTCTCTCCAACCATAAGGTCCACATAAGAGAGATCATCATAGATTTCCTTAAGACTTTAGCCTTGTTGTTGGATCCAAAACCTACAATTTCTTCCAACATCAGATTTCCGCAATGCTCCGGAGACTTTCATTAACAATAGTTGCTTCTTTTCTTTTGATAAAAAACAAAAATGACAAACTTCTCCCACTGTTATAGCTAATCAAGTGAAAGCAAATTTTGATAACATGTTAAGGGAAGCATTTTGACCTCGGCTTCTCCGGTTCAAACTTTACCTAGACTTAAAAAATTTACCCCGCTTGTTCCCCTCGCATAATGGGGGTATCGTATGTGTCATGAGCACCAGTCTAAGGGGCGGTGCCAAATTATGTTTGTGGAAGGCTGTGTATACTTACCACTCTATAACAACGCACATGCATAACTTCCTATCAGGTCTACATTAGCTACCATCAGAAATCCTTAAGAGTCAATAACACAAGACACCAATAAGAATAATTAAAGTTCTTTAGATAATAGTTTTGAAAGTCTTTTAACTTGTCACATTGTTTTAATAATATGCTAATCAAGTGAGCCCCATCTGAGAACAAATTCTAGATTTTTAATTCCTCCAGGATTTTAATTTCTTTTTTATTTTATTTTTTTCTCCAGTAGTTTGTGTTGCTCAATAATCACAAACGAAGAAGAAACCTCAAAATCTACTAGCTATTCGAACCATCAGTAATAATCGATCGAACCAAAAATTGAAGCGTAGAATAAAATTCTACTAAAATAAACTCCATTAAGACGCCGGCTTAGCTTTTAATTTTTTTTTCTTTTGTAAACTGTAATTGAAGGAGTCTGACTTCAATGCAATATCCACTCGGTACACAGCAGTGGAATATTTTGAACTACTCAACTACACAAAGGAAAAAGGGAAAAAAGAAAATAAGAAAAAGATCAAACCTTTTAACACTGCTGTACCCACTTGAATTAAGCTCGTCAATCGCCGGGCGATAACTATAGTGATCCTGGCTCCCAAGGTACCGGCCGACAACTCAAATCGCTCCTCTTTTCTTTTACCCTTTGGATTTTGTTTTATTTTATTTTATTTTATCAAAATATCCAAAACGCCCTCATGTTTTACTAAAATGCCACTTTTACCTTTCTTTTTTTATATAAATTCAAAAAACAAACCTTTGCGTTTTTAAAATTGTGTACAAAATACCTTGAAGCAATTAAACATTTTAAAAAACCAAAATTACCCTTCCTAATACAATTTTAAACTAATTAAATTAAATACTAAATGAAATCAACCTTGAAAAGTTAAAAACTCTCAAAATAATTAAAGTATTTATTTAATTAAAATATTTATTTGAACATTCAAGTTTTCTTTTACTTATTGTTTTAGTTAAGTCATATTTAAAATAATATTTATTATAGATTGGGAAAAGTGATCTTCAAAATTTCAAAAAAAATTTACTTTATGGGTTATTTTGAGTATGATTTTAAAAACCCAAAAGGTGTTTTGGACACTTTTATTAAAAAAAAAAAAAAAAAAGAGGACAAAAATAATATTTAGGTAAAACATAGGAGGTTTTGGTTTTTTTTTTTTATAATTTTTTCGTTTGGATTTGCAACGCTTATTAATGCCCATAAAACTTTTCGTGGGAATAATTGGATAACATTTTGGTTCTAAAACTTTTTCCCCTTTTAAATAAAAAGTTGAACTTTTTAACAAGGAAAAGCGATTATGAAGAACATTTTTATTCTCCACCGATAGAGGACAATTAGTTAAAAATCTACAGTCGAAAACATTCCTTTTCATAAAAATAAAATTAGGACTACAACACTTGATCACACTTATCTTTTCAAATTCCATAATTATAAACTTAACCCAAATCTCATAAGAAATTGTTTATTATCCAATTTAATTTTAGCCATATATCTAATAACTTTAGATCTCAGCACTTTACTCCTCCTAATCCTAACATCACAGAAGTTTTAAGCAAATTTTCATCGCTTTTAATGATTTTTTTAAAGAAAAATGCACACCTAACTCTAACCTTAACATTTTATATCGAGTTGTTATTAATTTATTAGTAAATACATGGTGAATTAGTGTGCCAAATTGTAATTCGATTCTAATCTACTTATTTTGTAATGATTTCTTAATTAAATAGATTTTCAATCATTTCTGATTATTTTTTATTTTCATTGCCATTTTGAATTTTGTAATAAAACGATTTATTAAATGCTCAACAAGTTCCATTTCTGGAAAGATCAGGTGTGGGACATAGTTTTCTGTCTTAAACTCCTTCCCTCCCTCTGTTTATTTCCTCTCCTCTCCCCTCACTTTCTCGTTCTCTCTTTCTCTCACTCTCAGCACTCACTCTCTCTCTTCTCTCTCTGCCCATCGCCGTCTCTGTTTCCCTATCAAATTTTGATTCAAAATTGAGCTCAAGCTTGGATCTTTAGTTGGATTGAAAGCTAAGGAGCAAGATTGAGCCTCCACAAACTTGATTTCAAGCTTGGATTCAAGGTTAGTTTGTTATTTTTTAAAATTTTTAAAACTTTTTCTAAATTTTTCAATTTCTTTAAAATGTTGTAATCCAAGTTTCTATAGCTTAAGAAACCTTTAATCTAAGTTAATGAAACTTAAAACAACTTGAATCTAGGCTTAATTTCATAAAAAATAGATTGAGTCACATTTTTTCTATTTTTCTCATTTTTGGATTCCTTTGAGATTTTCTATATAAATCTTGTTTAAACTTGTTTAAATGCATTCTATAATTTTTTTTATCATCTATGAGTGTTTTCTATGTCTAGGAATTGAGAAAACAGGTTTAGAATGAGATTTCGAGCTCAAGAGGCCAAGACTCAAAATCTAGAACTTTTTAGAATTTTCTAGTTCAACAAGCCGGATTCTTATCATCGGTAGGCCAAACATGGAAAAGTTAGACATGCCAGTTCTATACGACCGGTGGGCCAAACTGTGTAGTTTGGTAGGCTGGTACAGACAGTTCGGCAAGCCGATCAAAGTTTAGGAGAAATGACCATTTTTACCTATTTTCACTATTTTAAACCTAGATGAAGCTTTTAACTTTATAGAATGACTTTATGAACTTCAATGGCACATTGAGACACCATGAAGTAGCTAAGTAATGTAGAATACCTTAAGCTAGATATTGATAAACTTAGTTTATATTTAAGGTGGTATGTAGTTCTGTGGAGCTGACATATGGCAGACTGGGACTATCGTGCTGGGACATGGTGCAGGATTCTAGGTAGGACTTCTACCCCCTTTCTTTGGTAGCCATGTTTTAAAAATGGTTTTGGCCTTAAAGGTTCTTTCAAATTGATTTCAAAAAATGACAAATGTTTTAATTATTTTCAAAGGGGGCCATTGGCCACGAAAAAGATTTCTTGTCAAGGGATTTCCTTTAAATTGATTTTTAAGGAATGATTTGAAAATGGATTTTTTTAATATTTATCATACTTGTCTAAGAATGAAGGTTCATAATGAATCAAATAATAAATGTAATTGAGAATACTCGGTAACATGGGATTTGAATAATAATAATAAATATACATAAGGGCATGATGCCATATTCAAAGATCAGGTCGTGTAAAGTGCGACCTTGGAGGCAGGTCCTGAAACCTAGCTGGGCCACTACGGTGGCGTTATATATGGTTTGCCCAAGAAAGTTAATAAGATTCTTTCTGGACAAACAAGAACTGTTTTTGGTAAGATTGATTTAGTTGAATTTATTTATTCGTTTATTCATTTAATTTTGATCTTTAAACATTATTTTGAATAACAAATTTTATATTCACACTGTTTGTTTTTAAAAGTTTACTCCTACTGAGCCTTTTGCTCACCTTTTCTTTGTTTTCAAACCTTCCCCTCCCCCCTTAGGTGGAATACAGCTTAAGATAGATTGGGAAGCTACTGATCTGATTCGAGAACAGTAGAAGACTTGAATAGGATATTCATATTAATTAATCAAGACATGTATCATTTTAATTTCTTTTTCTCATTGGACTGTAGTTGTAGATTTAATTATTATCGATGCTATGCGTGTGCACAAGTTGTGGGTTCGGCGGGACCCCAACACGTATATCTCTTTCTTTATTTTATTTTATTTTACTATCCACTTATCTATTTTAAAATTTTAATAATCATTTTTAAAATGGTTTAAATTCATCACTTTTTATAATTAATTAATTCTTTAAGTTGGAAATTTTTAACTAAAACCTACTTAATTAACCTGATTAACCCACCACGTCACCTCCCATACTTCGGGGCATGACAATACAACCATTTTTTAAACACTTATCAATAAAAAAACGATAACTCATAAGTTGACATATAAGTTAAGATTAGAATAAAAGGAGTGCTATTTCACATAACCCTCCTTTTTTTATGTCCTAAGTGGAAAAAATAGTATGTGCCGTGTGGTCAATAACTCCACATTATTTAAGCACTATTTATATTCAAAATTTTTTATATGGTCCTCGAAAAAAATGTGGACCCCACCGATCACTTCTTTGGTTTCTCTTCACTTTTCAATTTCCATCATCTCTACCATACCTTGTTTTCATGGGCCCTTGCAAAAAGAAACTTATTGAGTGTTTGGCATATAACTAAGAACAATGTAAAACTCTCACATGCTATGTATGAAGCAAAAAACAATTACAATGTAAAATCTCACTTGTTATAGTGTTTAAACCAAACATTTTGATTCAAATAAATGTGCCAAGCACCCTATTCTTCTTCGTCAGGGTATAAAAGATGGGTTTTGCAGTTATGTGGTTATAGTTCTGTAAATATCTGTTTTACAAGCTTTAAAGCTCCAAAGCTTTGCCAATGACGAAAAGAACCAGAACCCTTCTCACTCCTCTCTTAACCCTTAAAATCCAACAAAAAAAAATTATATGAAAGATTGATTTCTCTACCTTCGTAACTTCTAATAGACACTTTTGGTGTTCAATTCTATGGATTCTTTTTTTCTTTTTAAATGGATTGAGATATTGATAATCTTTAGTCATGACTTCTCCAACTAATCTAATTTCATGATTTTATGTCTTCAAACGACAACATCTTATAGTGGAGAAATTAATAGAAACCCACATCACATCTACTTAGAAATGAATAGGTTGTTTCAATTTATGCAAACATGAATTTTCTTTTTCATTTTTTTTAGATTTGTTATTCTTTAATTCTTAAAACATGAAGGAAAAATAAAAAGTGAGGCCAATCTTATTTAAGAGCCCAGTGCCCATGTGGAATCTTAAGTACACTCTTCAGGCTACAAATCATTTCCCTTAGAATTAGTGTCCTTAGCATTACTCTTTTTAAAAAAAAAATGAAGAGAACATTTTACCATTCATGTGATTGTTTTTGTTAGAGTTTTTAACCCTATGTTGATGCTTACCGAGGTTCAGCGTCAAATCAACACCGCGTGCGGTGGCGCACGGTACTCATCTCTTCTTTATTCCTCTCTACCTGCCTGGGTGCACCTGCAACAAAAGGAGGGATGCTTCGGAGGCAAAACAAAGGTCAGTCAAGAGATAAGGGCTCTTCGATGCTTAAGGTAAGGGTTGCTCAATAGAGGTCAAGAACTTGTTAGATGGGAAGGAGCTTGTCCCTTAGAATGCAATAAATGCACCCTATTTATAGGCCACCACTTTGGCCGGGTGTTAAGTAGGTTTTGCCCACGACCTGAGTGTCATATAAAGGCATGTCAAGTGGCAAAAGACAAATGTCATGTTCCTCCGCCAGTAGATTGCTTCTCATCTGATGGTAAGTTGTTTGCCACCTGTTGGCCAATAGTGGCAAGTAGAAGCCCACTTTCAAGTAAGGAGAGTCTGACCCAAGCTTGTACTTCATTCGAGGTGACGACCTATTAAGGTGCGGCCTGGGGGACCCTAAAAACCACCTCGAACAAAAGACCTAGGCTCATTGGGGGCGGTTGTAAGCTCCTTGAGGCTTTGCCGAGCTATTTGACCGACCACCTAGAGTTAGCTCCTCAGCGATGGCACCGAGCTCACCCTCAACAGTAGCCCCCTAGTTCACCTAGTCGATGTTCGGCCAGGTGGACTACGCCAGTGGGTGAGGTCGACTCTGGATGGAAGATTAGGAGGTCATGCGATGAGGCTATTAGGGACATGTGTTGCATTGCGAGTGGGTGCCCTCCTGAAAGGCATAATCATTGTGCCTCTTCATTTTTTGCACCCAGGTTTCCTGCCTAAAACATCTATAAATAGGGCCTCTCCCCTCCATCATTTCTACATGCAATCAAAGCCATATTTCATCGCTCTTGAGTTTTAGCTACCAAGCTACAGTCACCAACCCGAGAACTTTTTGCTCCCAAGTTTCCATAGCCCGAACAGGTAATTTCTCGAGGAGCACGGAAAAGATGAGTGACCTATCAAATTCACAGAACGTTAATGTTTCCTAGTCAGAAAGAAGTTCTGAGGCCTGGTTGTCATCATGTACGAAAGTTGACATGGAAAAACTATCCCCACAGTATGATGGGCTGGTCGGCTGGCCAAAATCTTAAGAATCGACGCCTAGACCATCCCCGAGGAGTTCCTCAATCTACTAGACAGGGAGCGCCTAGTGAGACCGTGCAGGGGCGAGGATCCTTACATCGGGGCGGCCACCGCTGGCACATCCTGAGTTTCTACCCATGAGCAGGTTGAGCTAGAGGCTACAGCCGATATTCCTAGCACCTCCAATTGAGACTCTGAGGCCCTTCTCCCGATTATGGGCAAGGTAACTGTTGACATCTTCGACAAGGAGTGGATTGTCGAGGAGGCAGGGCCGGTCGAGAGCACCGTGGAGGAAGATAAGAGGGTCAGTGTCACTCGAGCCTGAAGAGTGACTGCTTACCAAATCACCCGACCGGGGCAGACATCGGTAGCAGCCTACACCAACGCCATGACGTAATCTCGGCTTGAGGACTTGTATGCCAAGTTCAACATCCTGGATGACATAATCCTCATCACGTTGGAGGAGAATGACTCCCCTTTGACTCCGCCAAAAGGATGCATAACATTATATGTGGAGTTTTTTTGGGCTGGGCTACGCTTGCCACTCCATCCATTTCTCCGCCAGGCACTTAACGACCTCAACGTGTGCCCAGCATAGCTTAACCCAAACAGTTACAAGTCACTGATTAGGATGTACATGTTATGTGGTACTACTAGGCTACAGAGATGCTATGGGAGCCATTCAAACAAGTTTACAAGATGAAGAAGCTTCCTTGGTATTCTGGTTGGTACTATGTCACCAGTTTTAGGAAGGACTGTATCTTGGACAACCCTGACTCGCAAACTCTAGAAGTATGAGTGGTTCTACGTCAGGGGAAATTACTTAACTTGAGCTAGTGAGGCCATCCCTGATGACTAGCGTGTCCTGACGACCTTTATGTAGGGGCACATATAGAGTAAGAGACCATGGGCGCCGAGCCATGTGATCAGGGTGGTCGAAGTCCTGTTCGAAAAGCTAGAGGCAACCAAGCAACAGTTGTTTCTGCTTGGAAAGGAGATTCTCTCCCTTTACGACTGGTTCGGGGAACCCAGTATAATCAATCCCCCTTCAAACACCTAGATTGTCTGATCAGCTGAGCAGGTAATAGTTGTGAGGCCGAGCGTAGTAGACATCCCAAGGCTAAGCTCTTTTAGATCCAAGTGGCCAGCAAGGAAGCCATCATCGTCTAGCTCCGAGGACTCATCAAGTGGCTCCTTCAACGTAGGGCCACCCATAGCAGACGAGGACCTCGAGTACGTGATTCAACTTTTGTATCCACCTGGCTAGCTCCAAATCGGAGGTTAGCCCTAAGTTTTTTTTTTTTTTTTAGTCCAAGCTTGTCTTGACTTGGGATTAACCTTCTTGGTTTTGCAAAAAAGTCTTCTCGACCAACCAGTGCAAAAGAGATGCGTGCCTTAATGGAGCACCTTAGGAAACAGAAAGGGAAGACCGTGGTGATTGGGAGGAAACATAAGGGAACTCCAAGACCCGAGATTCCATCCCGATCTAAGCAGTCACCTAGGTCAAAGCTACCATCCACATTAGTCCAAGTGCCCTTGCCACCACCGACGAGGATCAGGGCTTCGTCGAGTGAGACCCCACCGGCCGCTGTCACCACAACTATGTTGCCCTCTTTTGGGGACCCTCCGAGGAGGCATCCAAATTACTGTCGCCTTGTCCTTGACCACCTCGGGGAGGTGGTTCCTTAGGAGGATTTCTTGCAGAACCTTCGAGAAGAAAATTTTGAAGGCCTTTCTAGTGCTGCCTTTCACTCTACCACTAAGGCTAATAATTAATTCACCCGGAGCTTCTCTTGACTTGTTTTTCACATGCTGAAATGTGTGTTTTTCCTTCTTGGATATGGCCTACATGGCCGGGCTGAAGGAATTCAACCTGGAGAAGGAGAGGCACAAGAAGACCTTCCTAGATAAGAGAGAGGGCGAGAAAGAGGTAGGTGCTAAGAACATCAAGCTAGAACAAATCAAAGAGACCCTCTCCCGAGCTGAGGATGAGTTCTAAAGGTGAAGGAGGAAGCAGACCAACCTAGGGCAGAGGCAGAGGAGGTGAGGAGGGAAGCCAAGTAGGCAAGGGTTGAGGCCAGCAAATCTCGAGATGAGGTTGCCCTACTTAGGGACCAGCTAAAGGAATTGCAGGCTGAGAACCAATGTTTTTGGGACGAGCTGCCCGGTCGACTTGTTCAGGCTGTTGAGGACTTCAAGGCATCCCCGGAGTATGCCGACTACTACTACTTCGACAAGACAGACCTCCGAAACTACCTCATCCAGAAGCATCCCGAGGCTGAGGGCTTTGACTGGTCTCCGATAGTCAAGTTGGAGCAAAGCGTGGCATAGCAACCCAAGGAGGAGGAGGTCGTCGAAGTGGATGGCAATGATGATGAGGATAAACAAGGCGGAGAAGGCAGAGGCGACGATGTCGAGGAAGGGGTCGAGGCCTCGTTACATTTTTGTTTTTAATCCTCTTTGTTCATCCAGGCTCGGGAGGTGCCCAGTTACTTATACCTCCCCACCACTTTTATTAATGAAAACTTTATTTTTAGAGTTCATCACTTAGTCTTAATTTATTTCAGTTTTGAAATTTTCCAAGTACGATTGTTCTCGGATAGATATTTTCATAATTTAGGTGAGGAGTTCCTCAAGAGGAAAGTTCGACCCTCAACTCATCGAGTTAAATTATAACTTGGGGGTATTGTATTGAGAGCTTTTCCAAGTTAGGTGCTTCTCAAAAGAAACACTCCTAAACTATAGGATTTCAAGCTCATCTTTCAACTTACTCCTTCCTGAGTTTAATGTCTCGGCAATAGAACATCTTATTTTCCCATGGGAAATTACCTGGGAAGAATGGTTCCCAAGTTAGTCCAAGCAAGGAAAGTCCATGTCTTGGTCGGGGCAGAGCACAAGGGCATGTGATACCCTATACCCTCTTGCCCCCTAGACTTGTTTAAGTTTATGGAACTTATACAAGTCTAATATTGGTTGGGCATAAGTATGCTAGGATGACTCTGTCTGGGTAGTCTATACAGCGACAGACCTACGGTCGGCATTGTGTCGATTAGCCCCCAGCTCTGTTGTTGGGGCAACTCCCCCTCTTTGAGAGTGATGGTCGAGGTGGAGTTACGGTATCCCTCTTTGGGATTTGTCTATTCCTTAAACACTTATTGCTTGATGGAATAGTGTAGGAATTTACATTTTATTGATATTTTATATTTACATTCCAGTCCAATTCAATAGGCCTAGTTACAAAAAAGAATATGGCCAGAGGTTAAAAAAGACTTTTGGCATCAATTAACAAAAGAATCTCTTAAGGAGCTCGGCATTCCAAGGATGACCGAACAAGTTGTCCTCTATATTGGATAGTCTATAGGTGCCTGGCTGGATAATTCCAATAACCCTGTATGGCCCGTTCCATTTTGGACCAAATGACCCCACCCAGGGCTGCAGAACCGTGACCTTTTTAAGTACAAAATCTCTGACCTTGAAGCTTCTCAGTTGTACCCACTTGTTGTAATACCAACCCATGACTTGATTCCAAGCTGCATTATAGATTGCTGCCCTGTTCCTCTTTTCTTTGAGTAAGTCAAGCTCGAACATCGTGACCTCAACATTTTAGATTTCGTCATAATGCTTAACCCTTAAGTTGGGCAATCCCATCTCCACCGGGATGATTGCCTTTGCTCCGTACACGAGTGAGAATGGGGTCTCCCTGGTAGTTGTCTAGTCAGTTGTTTGGTAAGCCCATAGCACTTTTGGGAGCTGATTAATCTATGCTTTCTTGAGTCCCTCGAGCTTTTTCTTCAAGTTGTCTTTGATTGTTTTGTTGACAGCTTCTACCTGTCTGTTGCTCTAAGGGTAGCTCGAAGAGGAGAAGACTTTCCTGATGTCAAGCTACTTGCACAGGTGAAGGAGACTTAAGGGCTCGAATGTTTAGCATTGTCGGTGACAATGGTATGCGGGATTCGAAACTGGTAAATGATGTTTTTTCACACAAAGTTGGTACACTTTGCCTCGGTCATATTGGTGCACGGCTCTACCTCGATCCGTTTGGTGAGGTAATCAATGGCTACAATGCAGTACTCAAATTGGGATCGGTCTTGAAGAAGGGGCCCAATCAGATCAATGGCCCATTTGGCAAGTGGCCACGCCAACGTTATTGAGGTGAGCGGCTTGATGTGGTGTCTAGGCACACTTGCAAATTGTTGGCATTTGAAGCATTTCTGCTCATAGTCTCTGCAATCCTACTCCATGTCGGCCAGTAATAGCCCTGCTGGAGACATTTCTAGGCCAAAGATCACCCCCTAGAATGGTTACCACATAGGACTTCGTGGATCTCCTTCATAAGATATTCGGCCTCTTGGGCCCAACGCACTTCAAACATGGCATGGTGTAGCCTCGTCAATATAAATTTCCATCGATCATCAAATACTTGGCCAAACTGTTGCGAATCTGACATGCCTCTTCTCGATAGCTGGGCAATTCTATTGTGGTCAGGTATCGGATGATCGGATCCATCCATGTGGCCACGGGCTCTTTTGTGACACTCGTTACTCCCTTGTTTATGCTTGGCTTGGCTAACCTTTCAATGGGGACCGAAGCTAGGTCACTATTGCCAAGACCTGATGCGAGCCGAGCAAGTGCATCTACCTCTAAGTTTTTTGATTTGGGGATCTGCTTGAACAAGTAAGATTTAAACTGCTAGAGCAGCATCTTGACCTCTTGTAAATATGCGGCCATTGACTCTATTTGGGCTTGAAATGCTCTAGTGACTTGCTAAACAAACAGAATTGAGTCACTATGGATGACTATGCAATCTACCTTGAGATCTTTGGCGATTTGAAGTCCGGCCAAAAGTGCTTCATACTCTGCCTCATTGTTTGAGGCTTTGAAGTCAAATCAAAGTGTATAGGTCACCTTGCACCTGTCCGAGCCTGTTAATACTAGCCCGGTGCCCGAACCTTCCATGCAGGAAATTCCATCAACAAAAAGCTTCCATTTTGGTTCTGACGTGGCATCACCTGCATTGTAGCCAGGGGCGTCTCGTACTTCCACGTGCACCTTCTCAGCCAATGGTGTGCCTTGCTCTGCACTGGTGAACTCAATAATAAAATCTACGAGGGCCTAAGCTTTGATGGTTGTCCTCATTACAAAGTGGATATCATATTGGCCAAGCTCGACCGACCATTTGGCCATCCTTCTCGATATTTTTGGGCTCTGAAGAACTTGCCGGAGAGGGAACTTGGTTAGGACCTGTATAGTGTGGCCTTGAAAGTAGGTTGCAGCTTCCGAGCAGAGGTAACTAGTGCGAATGCCAACTTTTCAAGCAGAGGGTACCACTCCTTGGCACCCTGGAATGCATGGCTCGTATAGTAGACAAGCTTCTAGACTCCGTTTTCTTCTCGGACAACGACTGAGCTTATGGCCTTCTCAGATATAACTAGAGAGGCAGACAATATTTCTCCTAGCAATGGTTTAGATTGGAGCGGGTGTGTGGCTAAATACTTTTTTAAATTTTGGAAGGCTTCTTCATGCTCCCTGCTCCACTCAAACCTCCCCTTGAGTGCCTTAAAAAATGGATGGCACTTGTCGGTAGCTCAGGAGAAAAATCTGGAGAAAGCCGCAATAATGCCGGTGAGTTTCTACACCTCGGTTATAGTCCGAGGTTAGTGCATGTCTATAACTGCTTGAGCCTTAGCTTGGTTAATCGCTATGCCCCGTTGGTTGACTAAAAATTTAATAAACTTACCCGAGCTAACCCCAAACGCATACTTCACCAGGTTGAGTTTCATCCCATATTCCCAGAGAATGCCGAAGCTTGCTTAGAGATCAGCCATGTATTCCTCTACTTGGATAGATTTTACTAGCATGTCTTCCACGTAGACTTCCATTGTTTTGCCAATTAGGCGGGCAAACATCTTATTGACTAGGCGCTGGTAGGTTGGCCCAGTGTTCTTTAGTCTGAAGGGCATTACCACATAGTAGTAGAGCCCTTGTTTAGTAACAAAAGCCATCTTTACTTGATTTTCCTTGGCCATTCTTTTCTAGTTATACTTGGAATAAGCGTCCATGAAGCTGAGCAGCTCATGGCCAGCCATCGCATCAACAAGCTGGTCTATTCAGGGAAGTAGAAATCAGTCTTTTGGGCAGGCCTTATTCAGGTCAGTATAGTCTATACAAACTTGCCATTTCCCATTTGCCTTTTTGACAAGGACAACGTTTGCTAACCACTCCGGATACTTGGCCTCTCGAATAAATTCTGCTTTTAGGAGCTTCTGGACCTCTTCATTAATAGCAGCGTATCTTTCTAGATTGAAAGCCCTTCTCTTTTGTATCACCGGTTTATGATCGAGTTCGGATGTTAAGCCCATGACAGATTACACTTGGATCAATGCCAGGCATGTCTTCATGAGACCATGCGAATACATCCCGATACTCAGTAAGGAGCCCCTCAGGGTCAGCCCGGATCTCTAGTCGCAGTTGGAATTTGAGTTGGACAGTGTGCTCAGGATGTGCGGGGTCAAGGCTGAACGGCACCAAGTCCTCGACCAGGGTAGCCCTCACCTCTTTCTTGGGAATTTGGGGGTCAAGATCAAAAAGCATCTTGGGCACCAGGTCGACAGGAATCTCTATCTCATCGACCGTATGAATGGCTGAGACGTTTAACTGCTAAGCTGAAGCCGTTGGGATAGCATTGGCATAACAAGCTCAAGAGTCCTTTTGGGATGAATGGATGATCTGAACTCCACTATTTGTTGGGAATTTCATTGCCAAGTGATAAGTGGAGACTATGGCCTTCAGTGCATTTAATGTTGGGTAGCCAATAATGATATTATACTGGGAGGGTTTGTCGATGATTAGAAAGTCGACGACACGTGTAACCCGAGCAGCACCCTTTTTGAAGGTCACTGGCAAGCCAACCTTCACTACTGCTCAAATGCATTCACTTATGAAGCCACAAAGCAAGGTTTGGACTGAGACTAAGGCAGCATTGTTGATCTTCATTTTATCAAAGGCTATTTGAAAAGGATATCAGCTGAGCTACCATTGTCAATCAGCACTCGCCGCACTATGTTGTTGGCGATGTGTAGCTCGCACATGAGAGCGTCATTGTGCAGATGAATTAATTCATCTACTCCCTCCTTGGTAAATGTGATCTGGGTGTCTTGCTGGCAGCAAATATTATTAACATGCTCAAACTTGTTGATGAACTCACCTCGTTCGATCAGTCGAGCTTCTTAGACGTATGCCCATCTCCCACTCGATGTGTCCCTAATGACAGGCCCTCCGAAAATCTTGTGGATGATGTTCGAGGGTTTCAAGCTGTTCCCACAATCGTTGCATGAGTGGTTTGGTGTGTCTTGGCCCAGCGAATTGTTCTTGCTGGCTACAGAGCTTGGAGTTAAGACTTGCTCAACAAATTCCATCAAGTGTCCCTCTCGGACTAGTCTTTCAATCTAGTCCTTCAACTAGATACATTTGTAGGTATTGTGTCCCACGTCCTTATGGAATTGTAATATCTGGTTTGATCCTGCTTTGCCTTGTGCCCTTGAGCTTGGGCAGTGGTACCAGTAGGTTTCTTCTGCTTACCTGGGCGAGCACTTCTTCGATGCTTGCTACTAGGTGTGTATAGCTTTGAAACTTTTCGGCTGGCGTCTTCGGCTTCTCAGGTTTCTTTTCCTTTTTCTATTTCTTGCATAGCTTGGCATTGGACTACTTCGGCACCTTCTTTTGCTTCTTCTCTTTCTTTGTCCCACTAGGGTCGGCCTCCTCTCTGCGGCTCTTCATGTATTCTGTCGTATCGGCGTACCTTTGGGCATAGCCAAGCATCTATGAAAACATGCTGGGCTATTCGAAGGCCAATGACCAAGTGAGCTTTTCGTCTTGGAGAGCCCCTACAAAAATGTGTTTAAGGGTCTCGTCCTTGACATACTTGACCTTAAGAGCTGCTCGGGTAAACCGGTTTATATAGTCTCGGACATTGTCGTCTCCTTGTTTTACAACATACAGGTAAGTGATCTCCTTTCTTCTCGTCTTCGTTGTGGAGAAGGTTATCGAAAAGGCATCTGCAAGCTGCCAAAAAGAAGTGATGGAGGCTGGCTCGAGTCACCGGAACCACTGCCGAGCTAGTCCGGTAAGGGTCAGTGAAAAGGCCTTGCACATTGCTGCGTCGCTAGCATTCTAGAGAAGCATGTGTCCTCCATATAACTCAACATGTTCATCTGCATCTACGGTCCCGTCATAGGCCTTGATTTGTAGAACATTGAATTTAGGTGGCATAGAGGCTTGCTTTATAGCGTCTGAGAATGGCAGGTATAGGGCGCCTACGTCATCTAAGATAAAGTGCTTGTTGTGAATCTCGTCGATTTGGCACTATAACTCTCGAGGCTAGCGACTATTTGTATCCTCAGGCAGTTCAACCCTATAGAGTGCTCCGCCCTCTATGCAGTCACCCACCCCAGGTTGTCGACCTTGGTGCACTTCTCCTAGGTGTCTGAGCTGGTCAAACACGGATGCTCGGGAACCTTGTGGTGATGGAACCTATGCTCCCTAAGGGCCAAGTTGACCTTCTTGGATGAGTTTATTATTGGCCGAGATGCCATGTGTGGAGCCTATGGAGTGCTCGAAATTAGCTTCGCTAGGGTCGATGGCATCTCGTCCTACTCGACCTCCAACTTGGTCAATCAGGGCTGGAGGTAGGAGGCCAAGTGTAGCCTGACGTTGAGCTTGCTGCCCGAGCTACTGTGCGAGAATCTGAACTACATTTGTAAGTTCTCAAATTGGGTCTTGGACGGCTGGGTCCTATACTTGTTTGGCCCTAGCCGTGCTTCCTTGCCCCTCGGATCAAGATCTAGTAGCCTAGGGGTGGCCCTTAGGTCTAACTAGGTTTTGGTACTGGTTTCGAGCATCTCCTGACCCCTTCTGTTAGGCAGCGTCGTCTCGGGCATTTCCTCTAGTTACCATCTCGGTCCTCGGACTCGTTGTAGCTGGTGTTTTTAAGTGAAGGCATAGGTGCCCTCCTTCTAGCGCCAAAATGTTGATGCTTACCGAGGTCCGGCGTCGAATCAACACCGCGTGTGGCGACGCACGGTATTCAGCTCTTCCCTGTTCGTCTCTGCCTGTCTGGGCGCACCGGCAACAAAAGGAGGGATGCTTCGGAGGCAAAACAAAGGTCAGTTAACAGATAAGGGCTCTCTGATGCTCAAGGTAGGGGTTGCTCAGTAGAGGTCAGGAACTTGTTAGGTGGGAAGGAGCTTGTCCCTCAAAATGCAATAAATGCACCCTATTTATAGGCCACCACTTAGACTGGGTGTTAGATGGGTTTTGCCCACAACCTGAGTGTTACATAAATGCGTGTCAGGTGGCAAAAAACAAGTGTCATGTTCCTTCATCGGTCGATTGCTTCTCATCCAATGGTGAGTTGTTTGCCACTTGTTGGCTAGTGATGGCGAGTAGAAGCCCACTTTCAAGTAAGGGGAGTCCGACCCAAGCTGGTACTTCATCCGAGGTGGCGACCTATTAAGGTGCGGCCTGGGGACCCTGAGAAGCACCTCGGACAAAAGACATAGGCTCATCGAGGGCGGTTGTAAGCTCCTCAAGGCTTTGCCGAGCTGTTTGGCCAACCACCCGAGTTAGCTCCTCGGCGGTGGCACCAAGCTCACCCTCAACACCCTACACGTGTGGAATTTTACACATGAATTCTTGGGCTCAAAAGAGAGTAATTTATTTTAAATTGTTCTAGTATTTTCTTGTAGGCTTTTGTGGAATTGGTTGGGAGGATTCATATTTTAAATTTGTTTTCCCTAGCTTGTTTGATGACTTGGTGGTTAAGCTATCTTGTTAATTTTCTGGATTTGGTGTTTAAATTTTAAATTATGTTAATCCTATTTGTTGTTTCTTATGTGGCATATTTTATTTATTCATTTGAGATTTTGTAGAATAGGTTTAAATTTGAGAATATTTTGAGTATATCTGAATGTGTTTGGTGGAGATCTTGCTTATTTAAATTCGAATTTGACCTTTAGATTTCCATATCTTTGATAATTAGAATTTGTTAAGTTAATATTGTACATAATTGAATCTAGGTTCACTTATGATTGTCTTAACATAATCTCTAAGTGTTTTGGAAGTTTTTCCAGGAAGTTTTCATGATGCGGTCGAACTTAGTTCGACATTCAAAATGAAGAAACTAATAGATCACGTTTTACAGTTTAAGTCTTTTTATATTGTAGCTTTTTGACAACACAAAGATATAATTTGCGAGGATTGCACACTTGGATACAGCCACAAAGATCGTGCACTATTCACACAGCCATAATTGAATGTCAGTTTAGCAAAGATCATGTCACGCCTCGAAATCCAAGAGGTGATGTGGTGGATTAATTCTGTTAATAAATTAAATTTTTAATAAAAACCATCATTTTAAAAGATATTAAGTTAATTATAAGAATGTAGTATATTTAAAACTTTTTAAGATATCTGTTAAAATTTGGAAGCAGGCAAAGCGAATTAAAATATTAAATAAACAAACACCATGGGCCCCACCGAACCCACAGTAGTGCACACATACGGTATTGACAACATTAAATACTTAACCACAGTCCAAATAAATGGGAAATAAATTAAAATATTACATGCATTATTTATAAATAAATACGCTAGATAGTGATATCCTAATCCTATAGTTTCTTCTTGATTCTTCAATCTTCCCTAAGCTATCCACCTAGAAGGGGGAAAAGGTTTTTCAACTAGAAAAATATGAGCGAAAAACTCAGAGGGACTAAACTATTGAAAAACATTTGATTTAAACATATAATTCATTTTTAAACAAACGCTATAAAACAAGATAAATAAATAATCAAATAACTAACTAAAGCTCATTAAATTTATTAATGTTGTTTAATCATTTATTCATCCATAGATGGTCTCATTATCGTGTTTTCGGCAAAGCCATATAAATCACCACCAAAGTGGCCCAGTTGAGTTTCGGGACCTACCCCAAGGTCATGCTCTCCACGACCCGATCTCTATATATGGTATCATGCTCTATTTTATCATTCCAAACGGTATTAATCGACACGTCCAGTGTCATATCATTATCATGTCTCATTTATTGGATATTCTCATTACATTCATTATGATCATTCATTGATTAGCCAATTATGAAAATAAGTAATAAACTTCATTTCCTGAAAACATTTGAAAGGAAATACTTTGTGGCCAAAACCCTTTAAGAACATGGCTAAAAAAGGAGTAGGGGTAGAAGTCCTACCTCAATATCCCATACCAATGTTCAACATCGTAGTCCCGATCTGTTATTCGTTAGCTCCACGAAACCACGAACAACCTTAAATAGAAACTAAGTTTATTAATATCTAGCTTAAAGTATTCTATGTCCCTAAGCTATCTCATAGGGTCTTAGTATGCCTTTAAAGTTCATAAAATCATACCATGAGTTAAAAATCTTGACCTAAGTTTTAAACGGTGAAAAACAGACGAAAAGAGTCATTTTTCATGAGGTCCGATCGACCTACCGAAACCCCTAGTTTGGCCTACCAAACTCTACAGTTTGGCTTGTCGGCCATCTAGGACCAGCCTGCCGAACTAGCCTAGGTTTGGCTTGCCGACCAGATGAATCCGGCCTGCCAAACATTGAGTTCGGCCTATTGAACTAGAAAAACATAGGAGGTCTGAGACTTCGATTCTCAGCCTCCCAAGCCCAAAATCAATTTCTAAACCTATTTTTCAAGTCTGAGAGCATTTATAACATTCATAAATGATAAAAAAACATGCTAGAGCACATTTAGACACATTTAGGCAAGATTTACATAGAAATTTTCAAGGAAATCCAAAAATGGAGAAAAAAAGGAAGACTTGATTTAATCCAAATTTTGTGAAATCAAGCCTAGATCTAGATGATTTGAGCTCTACTAACTTAGATTAAGGGTTTCCTAAGCTCAAGAAACTCAGATTACAACATTTCAAAGAAATTAAAAAATTTGGGATAAAAGTTTGAAATTTAAAAATCAAAGAAACTAACCTCAAATCGAAGCTTTAAAACGGTTTTATGGCAACCCAATTGTGCTCCTAAGCTCCCAATCCAACCAAGATTTGAAGCTTGAACTCAAAATTTTGAATCAAAATAAAGAGAGAGAGAGGAGAGAGGGGCTACATGAGAGAGAGGGAAAGGAATAGAGAAAGAGAGTCTCAGAGAGTGAGGGGGAGTAAGAATGAAAGAGAGGAATAAATAGAGAGGGGAAGAGCAGTTTTGTAGTGCAAAACCATGTCCCTAGCATATAGTTTTGTAATTGGGATGTATCGAGTATTTGGCAAATTATTTTGTTTCAAAATTCAAAACAACATATAGAAATAATTAAAAGTGGGATAAATTTAAAATACCATAAAATACTTAAATTAAGTCCAAATTTACATCAAGGCATACTAATCCACTATTTAAACACTAATTATGCTTAATTAAATTTTTAGGTGTTACAACTCTCCATCCTTAAAGAAAATTTCATCCCCGACATTGGAAATCAAATAAAAAACAAAATAAATGAGGGTACAACTCTCTCATAGTCGATTCTAATTCCCAAGTGGCCTTATCAACTCTGTGATGCTACCACACGACTTTCACTAGTGTTATATCATAGTGTTGTAAGCTTATAATCTTTTGATCGATAATCTAAACTAGGACCTCCTCGTAAGTCGTGTAGTTTTAACAATTTTCATTTGACCCCTCAAATTTTGGAAAATTTCACTATTGCCCTAAATTTTGAAAATTTTTGCCAAGAAGCCCCTAATAATTGCTCCAGCCATAAACCCACACCTTGCAATACTTTTCATCCTTATTTTCAGCTAGTGTTCCCTACTAATGTCCTAAATGATTAACTTATACTAAATATTCTCCCAAAAATGCATAATACCCATGCCTTTTCTCCTTCCTACCCTCTTTTTTCTTCCACGTCCAAGACCACCAAAAAATGTAGAGAACTTCAAAAAAACTCCAGCTACCTTCCCTTGGGAGAAACCAAGAGAAAACTACAAGAACTTTTGGAGAAAATCAATCCAAAAATTCAATTTTAGAATTAGGATTCAAGAACTAGCATCTTCAAGCTTTTATCTTCAAAGAAGCAGGTTTTCTTAACCCCAAAAATTTTATATATATCTGAATAGTTCATGAGCTAAATGTTTTGATCTTTAGGCTAGATGCTGTTGAATTTATGTGACGAACATGTTAGAGTTTCAAGATTTTATGTTCTTAAGAAGTATCTATTACTTTCATTTTTGGGACATAATGAAAATGATTATGAATATTTGTTTTTGTTTTTGAAAAGTTGACATTCTAAGCTTTCCAACAAGCTATCATGGGTACAAATCGGAATTATATTTTATTCTCTATGAATTTTTAAATTTCGGTTGAAAATTAGAAAATCTGTCAGTGGTATACAACAGTTTTGTGAATTTTAAAACATAAGAAAAATAAATATCATTATCCAAATGGAATAAAATTAAATCTGAAGATATATATAGATATGTAGTATATTCTATAAAAATTTTGGATTCAAATGCACTATTTTTAATTTATTTGAGAATTTATACTAAACTTTGTTTCAAACAATTCTTAAACTGCCTTCAAATGTAATGATTTGTTTGGTATATTCTGACATGTGTTTAATGCAAGAAAAATTCATGAATACTCTTTTGTATGTTTAGTTATTATCTGTAAATTTTTAGATTCATGCATACATTAAAAACAAAGATAAAAATCATGGAAGCAGTAGTGCTCATTGTTTTAATACTTTTCTGCAACGTTTTTGAAAAAAATAGAATATTTAAAAAATATTTGGAGTGATCCAAACATAGTAAAAATAAGTTGGATACTATAAATGGAGGTTAGGAATGTTATACTAAAATTTAATATCAATTATAATTTTGTATAATTTTAAAAAATCATTGATCATTGACTGCCGGTTAGTACTTTAATATGGCAGATTGTCTTTATAATTTTTAAAATATAGCAAAAATGCTTATACTAATTCAAACTTAATAAAATTAATTATGGTGGGATGTTAAATGTCTATTATATCCTACAAAAATTTCAAATCCATTAAAATTTTAATGATTTTTATAAAATTCATTTATTGCTATTGCTTGAACCGAAATTCTAACAACAGAGTCACGATTTGAAGAACATGAAATAATAGCTTAAATTGATCCAATTATGATCAAATTAAACTTGGGAATTGTTACAGATGTATAGAAAACTTAGTAAAGATTTTAAGTCATTTTGAATTTTGTATAATTTTTAAAAATTCATAGAACACTGGCTGTCTATGTTGTTTTTCTAGAAACAAAGTTGCGTAATTGAAAATATGAAAATAGTACTAAGAATAATCAAAAAGTCATCAAATATATTTTGCTAATATGTGTTCATGTTAGGAATGTTGTGGTAAAATTTTAGAGTCATTGAAATTTTGTCTGATTTTATAAAAATCGTGGAGTGATGATTGCCGGATTAAAATATTAGACCTGCCTAAAATGTGATAATGCTATAAGTTATTTTAAGTGATCAAGTATTGAATTGCTTGTAGTAATGATGATGAATGTGATGTTTTGAGTATGTTCTTATACCAAGAATGTTTCTTTTATCATCATGTTATATATTAAAGACGATTGAGGCACTTAAGTCATTGGAAGTAAAGAGGAAACCATCCACTTGCAATAGGTTAAGTAATTTGCTACAAGCCAAATAAATACATTCTCTCCTACAACATGATTAAGGATTTTGAAAAGTTTTGAGAAATTATATGTGTTATTATGTTATTAATGTTGATGTATTTCTCTTTCAAAAGATTCCTCTTACCATGGTTTTGAAGAACGCCTTTTTACAGATGTTTTCAATGTTATTTTATGATGCATAAGATGTTTTCTAAAAAACATATATATATATATATATATATCATATAATTAAGACATTACACACCCAATGATAATGTTTGTCCTGCAAGATGGACTGTCTCGTAAGGTGGACTTGTTACGTTTACTTTGGGATTAGCTACCCCTCTCTTGTCGTGATGGCGTACCATTATGATATTAATGGTGCAATGTCAAAGCCTTAAAGGATAAAATGAATGTTTTCAATGTGGAAAAAGAAAAAAAAAAGATATGTTCTTATGAAGTTTGCTTTATGCATTATGATGATTATGCCAAAGATGAAATGATTCATTCTATGGTTAAAGTATTATAATGTTTTGTGAGATCACAAAATGTACTTACTAAGCTTTATGCTTACATAAGTTAAATCATGTTGTAGACAAGGGTAATGCTACAATTATAGATGGAGGATGGATGGACAGATGTGTGTGCAAGCGATGTGGTGTTGGATGGAGTTACGATATAAAATGAAATGATCATAATACAATTTTAAATTTATTTGCTCACATTATAGGATGTTTTTAATTATTGGATTGCCGAATTTGGTTTGTAATAATTCAAATGTTGTAATTTACTTTCACATTATATACATATTATGTTAAGGCTAACTATTTATGCAAGTAGTCGATTAGCCAAATACCTTGGGTATTTCGTCTTGTTAACAGAGGAGGAAACCATTTAAGATAAGTAAATATTGATTTTACTTAAAAGATGTGATCTTGTGTAATGCTAGCAATATATATTTAGATATGAACTAATTGTTTGATAGTGAATTAAAATTTGAATTCATCTGTTCACATGGTAATATTAAATAAATAAAAAAAATTACACCAAAAATCCTAGGATAGTAATTAGATAATACTTATAAGTTTAGGTTTTCCTATAGATAATTAATAGATAACGACGAAAGTTAATGGTTCCAATAATGTCCTTGAGGGGGTGTTACAAATATAGAATTCAAAGTTATTAAGACTAATGTCCTTTAAGCCCTTTAAACTTTAGGGTCTCCCTCACTTTACCCACTAAACTTAAACAATCACCATTTTACCCTTAAACTTTCAAAACTCCTCATTTTGCTCCTTGAATTTTATAAAATCCTCATTTTTTCCTTGATCTTTTAATTTCTTCAATTTCTCTCCTACATTTTTGATTCTTCATTCAAATGGACAAAATTAAGCCTATGTGATTTACACATGCTTCACCTGTAAGAGCAAAAATGAGATTTATTAAATGAAAGGCTTATATATAAAATTTGTTTGTTTAATGTTCTTTCGTGTTGAGTTTATAATAAGCAAACAAAGTCTGAAACTATCCTTCTAAACTTTGAAGATCGTGCATGTGATAGACATATTATATGGAAGACATGAATTAATAGGTGATGGTCTAACTATAAGAGGTTTGCAATTGTGGGAATAAAATTAGGCACTTTATTTTTGTTAACATTGTTATGTTGTCTACATCTCTAAAGGGAGATGACTTGTCTTAGTTATCAAAGTAGGACTCTATGAATAGAGACATTAGTATTGTTGAGGGTGAGCTTGGCGCCACCATCAAGGAGCTAAACTCTAGGTGGTCGACCAAACAGCTCGGTAGAATTACCAGAAGCATACCACCAATCCTGATGTCCCTGGAAATCACATTCGAGGTGCTTCTCATGGTCCCCTGGGCTGTGCCTCATCAGGTTGTCACCTCAGAATAAGTACTAGCTCAGGTCGGACTCCCTATACTTAATAAGTGGGCTGCTACTCGCCTCTACTGGCCAATAGATGGCAAATAACTCGTTGTCTGATGGGAAGCGATCCATCGATAGAGGGACGTGACACATGTCTCCTGCCACCTAACATGCTTTGATGTGACATTTGGGTTATAGGCAAAACCCACCTAACACCTGGTCCAAGTGGTAGCCTATAAATAGGACGCATTTATTGTACTCTGGCAAGTAAGCAAGCTCCTTCCCACCTAACAAGTTCATGATCTCTGCCGAGCAACCCCTACATTGAGCATCGAAGAGCCCTTATCTATTGACTAACCATTTCTTGCCTCCAAGGCATCCCTCCTCTTGTTGCAGGTCTACTCGATCAGGTAGAGACAAACAGGGAAAAGCTGAGTACCGTGCGTCACCACACGCGGTGTTGATTTGACGCCAGACCTCAATAAACATCAACATTTTGGCACTAAAGGAAGGGCGCCTATGCCTTCACTTAAAAACACTAGCCACAGCAAGTCCGAGGACCGAGATGGTAACTCGAGAAAATGCCTGAGATGATGCTGCCCGACAGGAGGGGACGGGAGACGCAGGAAACTAGCATCAAAAACTTGTTAGACCAAGGGGCTGCCCCTGAGCTATGAGGTCCTGATCTGGGGGATAAGGAAGCACGGCCAGGGCCGAGCAAGTACAGACCTAGTAACCCAAGACCCAATATGGAAACTTACAAACACAGTCCGGATACTCACACAGTAGCTTGCGCAACAAGCTTAACGTCAAGCTACACCTAGCCTCCTACCTCCAGCCCTGGCTGACTAGGTTGGAGGTCGAGCTAGACGGGATGCCGCCGACCCCAATAAAGCTTATTCTGAGCACTTTAGAGGCTCCACACATGGCGTCTCGACCAACAATAGACTCGTCCAAGAAGGTCGTCTCGACCCTCAAGGAGCATAGGTTCCATCACTATAAGGTTCCCGAGCATCCGTATTTGACCGGCTTGGACACCGGAGAGAAGTGCACCAAGGTCACCAACCTGGGGCAGATGATTGTGTGGAGGACAGAGCACCCAATAGGGTTGAACTACCCAAGGATACAAATAGTTGCTAGTTCTAGGAGCTACAATGCCAAATCGATGAAATTCGCTGACAATTATTTTGGCTTGGATGACCTTGGACCCACAATTCCCAAATGCAATAATGCTAGCCCTTATGCCACCCAAATTCAAGGTGCCACAGATCAAGGCCTATGATGGGACCACAGACGCAGACAAGCATGTTGAGTTGTTCCGATGACACATGCTCCTTCAGAATGCTAGCAACACAGCAATGTGTAAGGCCTTCTCACTAACACTCATCGGACCAGCTCGGCAATGGTTTTGGTGACTCAAGCCAGCCTCTATCACCTCTTTTAGGTAGCTCGTAGATGCCTTCTCTGCAGCCTTCTCCATGACAAAAACGAGGAGAAAGGAGATTACTTACTTATACGTCGTAAAATAAGGAGACGACAATGTCCAAGACTACATAAACCAGTTTACCTGAGCATCTTTTGAGGTCAAGCACATCGAAGATGAGACCCTCAAGCACATTTTTGTAGGTGGTCTCTGAGACGAAAAGCTTACTTGGTCTTTGGCCATCGACCAGTTGAGCACGTTTTTAGAAATGCTTGGCTACTCTCAGAGGTAAGTCGGTGCGATAGAATACATGAAGAGCCACAGAGAGGAGGCCGGCCCCAGTGGGACAAAGAAAGACAAGAAGTAGAGGAAAGCATCAGAGCAGTCCAATGTCGAGCAGAGTAAGAAGCACAAGAAGGAAAAGAAACCCGAGAAGCCAAAGACACCAACCGAAAAGTTTCAAAGTTATACACCCCTAGTAGCAAGCATTGATGAAGTGCTCGCCTAGGTGAGCGGAAGAAACCTGCTAGTACCACCGCCCAAGCTTAAGGGCAGCAAGGTAAAGCTAGACCAAACCAGATATTACTAGTTCCACAAGGATGTGGGACATAATACTTGTGAATGTATCCAGCTGAAGGACCAGATTGAAAGACTGGTTCGAGAGGGACACTTGAGGTAGTTTGTATAGTGAGTCTTAACTCTAAGCTCTGCAGCTAGCAAGAATGATCCACCAGGCCAAGATGCGCCAAACTACCTATGCAACGATTGTGGGAACACCTCGAAACCCTCGAACATCGTTCACATGATTTTCAGAGGGCTTGTCACCGGGGACACGTCGAGTGGGTGGTGGGCATACGTCTGAGAAGCTTGGCTAATCGAACGAGGCAAGTTCATCAACATGTCTGAGCATGTGAACAAGATTTGCTGCCAACAAGACACCTCAATCACATTTATTGAGGAGGAAGCGGATAAATTAATCCATTCGTACAATGATGCTCTCGTGTGGGAGCTACATGTCACCAACAATAAAGTGCAGCGAGTGTTGATTGACAATGGTAGCTCGGCTGACATCCTATTAAAACAAGCCTTTGACAAAATGAAAATCAGCAATACTAACTTAGTCTTGGTCCAAACCCCACTTTATGGCTTCATAGTTGAATGCGTCCGAGCAGTCGAAAAGGTCAGCCTACCTTTGACAAACCCTCCCAATATAATATCATCATCAGCCACCCAACATTGAATGTACTAAAGGCCATAGTCTCCACATATCACCTGGCAATGAAATTCCCAATAGAGGATGGGGTTGAGGTAATCCGCTTGTCTTAGAAGGACTCCCGAGCTTGTTATGCAAATGCCATCCGTGCAGCATTAGCTCAGCAATTAACATCTCGGCCATCCACATGGTCGATGAGATAGATATTCCTGTCGATCTGATGCCTAAGATGCTCTCTAATTTTGACCCATGACTTCCCGAGAAAGAGGTAAGAGCCACCTCGGTCGAAGACTTGGTACCGTTCAGTCTAGACTCTGCACATCCTAAGCGCACTATCCAACTTGGATCCCAACTGCAACCTGAGATCTAGGCCGACCTCAAGGGGCTCCAACCAAGTATCGGGATGTATTCGTGTGCTCTCATGAAGACATGCCTGGCATCAATCCAACTATAATCTGTCACTGGCTCAATGTCCAACCCAATCACAAACCGGTGGTATAGAAAAGAAGAGCTTTCAATCTGGAAAGATACGCTGCTATCAATGAGGAGGTTCAGAAGCTCCTGAAAGTAGGATTTATCCAAGAAGTTAAGTATCCAGAGTGGTTAGCAAACATTGTCCTAGTCAAGAAGGCAAATGGGAAATGGTGGGTTTGCATAGACTACATCGACCTAAATAAGGCCTGCCCGAAGGACTGCTTTCTACTTTCTCGGATAGACCAGCTCCTCGACGCGACAGCCGGCCACGAGCTGCTCAGCTTCATGGATGCTTATTTTGGCTATAACTAGATAAGAATGGCCGAGGAAGATCAAGTAAAGATAGCTTTTGTTACCGACCAAGGGCTCTACTACTAAGTGGTAATGCCCTTCAGGCTGAAAAACACCGGGGCAACCTACCAACAGCTTATTAATAAGATGTTCGCCTGTCTAATTGGCAAAACAATGGAAGTCTACGTGGACGATATGCTGGTAAAATTTGTCTGAGCAAAGGACCACATTGCTAATCTCCGAGCAAGCTTTGACATTCTCTAGGAATATGGGATGAAACTCAACCCGATGAAGTGTGCGTTTGGGGTTAGCTTGGGAAAGTTCCTTGAATTTTTAGTCAACCAACGAGGAATAGAGGTTAACCCACTGAGGCCTAAGCAGTTATAGACATGCACTCACGTTGGACCATAAAGGAAGTGTAAAAACTCACCGACGTGATTGCGGCTCTCTCTAGATTTGTCTCCCGGGCTACTGACAAGTGCTATCCATTTTTTAAGGCACTTAAGGGGAGATTTGAGTAGAGTAGGGAGTGTGAAGAAGCCTTCCAAAATTTGAAAAGGTATTTAGCCACACCCTCGTTCTTGTCCAAACCTTTGTCTAGAGAAATTTTAATCGCCTATCTAGCCGTGTCCGAAAAGGCCATAAGCTCGATTCTTGTCCGAGAAGAAGATGGAGTCCAGAGGCTCGTTTACTACACAAGCCATGCATTCCAAGGTGTCGAGGAGTGGTACCCCACACTAGAAAAGTTGGCATTCGCGTTGGTCACTTTTGCTCAAAAGTTGTGGCCCTACTTTCAAGGCCATACTATAAGAGTCCTAACCAAGTTCCCTCTCCAACAAGTTCTTCAAAGCCCGGAGATATCATGAAGGATGGCCAAATGGTCGATCGAGCTTAGCCAATATGATGCCCACTTTGTATCGAGGACAGCAATCAAAGCTCAGGCCCTCGCAGATTTCATCGTTGAGTTCACCAACGTCGAGCAAGGCACGATGCCTGTGGAAGTACAAGACGCCCCCAACTGCAGTAAGGATCGCACCACACCAAAACCAGATTGAAAACTTTTTGTCGATGGATCTTCTTGCATGGAAGGTTTAAGAGCCAAGCTGGTGCTGACAGGCGCGGACGATTACAAAGTAATCTACACACTCTGATTTGACTTCAAGGCCTCAAACAACGAGGCAGAATATGAAGCGCTCCTGCTGGACTTCGAATTGCCAAAGATCTTAGGGTAGATCGCATTGTCATCCATAGTAACTCAATGCTAGTTGTCTAGCAAGTCACTGGAGTATTTCAAGCCTAAACAAAGTCAATGGCCACATATTTACAAGAAGTCAAGATGTTGCTCAGGCAGTTCAAGTTTTATTCGTTCAAGCAGATCCCTAGATTAGAAAACTTAGACGCAGATGCACTCGCTCGACTCAAATTAGGTATGGGCGACAATGACCTAGCCTTGGTCCCTATTGAAAGATTAATCGAGCCAAGCATAAACAAGGGTGTAGCGAGTGTGATGGAAGAGCCCGAGGCCACATGGATGGATCCGATCATTTGATACTTGACCATAGCTGAATTGGTCGGCGACCAAGAAGAGGGACGTCAGATTCACAACAGCTCAGCCCGGTATTCGATGATCGATGGAAAATTATATCGACAAGGCTACACCATACCATGTCTAAAGTACGTAGGGCCTAAAGAGGCCGAATACCTGATGAAGGAGATCCACGAAGGCCTATGTGGAAACCATTCTAGGGGGGTGATCCTTGGCCTAAAAATGTCTCTGACCGGGCTACTACTAGTAGACAATGGAGCAGGATTGCAAAGACCACGAGCGAAAATGCCTCAAATGCCAGCAATTCACAAGGGTGCTAGGACACCATGCCGAGCCGCTCAGCTCAATAACGTCAGCGTGGCCATTTGCCAAATGGGCTATTTGATTTAATCGGGTCCCTTCCTCAAGTCCAATCCCAATTTAAGTACTGCATCCTAGCCATTAATTACCTCACCAAATTGGTCAAGGTGAAGCCGTGTACCAATATGATCGAGGCAAAGTGTACCAACTTTGTGTGGAAAAACATCATTTGCTGGTTCAAAATCCCGCATACCATCGTCATCAATAACGCTAAACAATTTGAGTCCTCAAGTCTCCTCCGCCTGTGCGAGCAACTCGACATTAGGAAAGTCTTCTCCTCTCCGAGCTACCCACAAAGCAACGGACAGGTAGAAGTAGTTAACAAAACAATCAAGGACAACTTGAAGAAAAAGCTCGAGGGCCTTAAAGGAGCATGGCTAACAAGCTCCCAAAAGTGCTCTGGGCTTACCAAACAACTACCTAGACAGCTACTAGAGAGACTCCATTTTCACTCATGTACGGAGCAAAGGCAATCATCCCAGTGGAGGTGGGATTGCCTAGCTTTGGGGTTGAGCATTACGACAAAATCTAAAATGTCGAGGTCATGATGTCCGAACTTGACTTGCTCGAGGAAAAGAGGAATCGGGCAGCAATCTGTAATGCAGTTTGAAATCAAGTCTTGGGTCGATATTACAACAAATAGGTACAACTGAGAAGCTTCAAGGTCAGAGATTTGGTACTCAAAAAGATCACGGTTCCAAAACCCATGGTGGGGTCCTTTGGTCCAAAATCAGAAGGGCCATACAGGTTCATCGAAATTATCCAGCCAGACACTTACAGACTATCTAACTTGGATGGCAACTTGCTCGGTCATCCTTGGAATGCCAAGCTTCTTAAGGAATTCTTTTGTTAATCTCAGCCATAAATACTTTTTGATCTCTGGCTATATTCTTTTTATAACTAGGCCTATTGAATAGGATTGGAATATATATACAAAATATCAATGAAATGTAAATTCTTACACTGTTCCATCAAGCAATAAGTGTTTAAGGAATAGACAGATCCCAAAAAGGGATACTGTAACTCCAGCCCAGAGGACCAGACTACAACTCCCAAAGAGGGAGAGCCGCCCTAATTAACTGGACTAGGGGCCTGATCAGCATTTAGCCAATCATTAGTCTGCTACCATGCAGACCACCCGAACAACTTTGCCCTAGCATGACAATTGCTTGACCACCATTATACTTGTACAAGTTTCCATAAACTTGATGTTGGAAAAATAGTACGCAGTGAAATTTTATAAATTTTATATCAGAATATTTTTCAAAACATAAGTTTGACATGCTATATGCATAAATTAATCGGATCTTACTAACCTTTGAATACCGAAGAACTCCCGTAATCCGTGAAGAGAAGTAATATTCTAGAAGAGCCTCAACCAACTGGTCTTCTTTGCTATTATCTATCTACGATTGGAGTGAGTGTGGGCTCACATGTACAGCTCTTTCTCAAGGTAATTATCCTTCCAACCAATTGAGAGAAGCCAAAGCTAGTGTTCGTGATTTGTGAATAAGAGCCTTCAGGGAGTTTTAGAATCTCACCAACAGAGTTTCACTCTTAATCTCTCAATTGATCTAAATAACTTATGAGACCTACTCCCTATTTATAGAGGTTGGGTCTAGGGTCATTCCTTATAAGATAAGGTCTCAAAAATTTGAATCAAAATCAAATTCGGATCAATATCTGATGAAATCCACGTGAAAGTGTGATTTTTTATTCGTGCATAGGCAGGCCAATCTACCTAACCGACAGGCCAAACTTAAGGATTGGCATGCTGAACTGTCAAAAAAAAATCTCAGCGAATCTTTTATTTTTCACTCGAGATTCTATAGGATAAAGCCCTAGTTTTAATTCAAATAACTCAATAGAGAAGTTATCTAATTAAAACAACTTTATCTAGATAATCTCTAGGAAAATAAATAGATTCCTAATAATTCTACAAGTTTATCTTGATATAATTTATTCAAAAATTAAATCAACTGATAAACAGACAAGAATTATCCGATCCCAGTAATTCAACAAGTTTAATCTTGAATTAATTTTGTCAAAAAATTACTTTAACCGATAAACCGACATGAATTATTTGATTCCTTCAAATTTCAACCAATCTAATAAATCTGACATAAGTCACCAATAATTGAAAAAGCATGCCGTATCGTTATAGGATTTTATGAGCTAGCAAAAGGGACCAAATGGACCTATATAGTTCAAGCTCTCGATAATTATGAAACTCCAACGCTACTCCACTAAAAGCTTGGAGCTGCACTCTTGAACTCTATAGAATTACGAAGCCCGTATAGCTAAGTCTCTATGATTCATAGTGTACCGTATCCCCATAGGATTATCCATAATCGGCTTAAGGACAAGTTCTGTCTTACCTTCCTGATTATTTTTATCTTACGTTCCATTATCTCACCATCAGAAAACATACCATCTAAAGATGGTATACCATTCGGTTACACCTATGTATCCAAATGGTTGAGAGCTCCAGTTTTTCCAATTACAGGATAACGCATATAAGAGGATATCACTACTCCTAAAGAGGAGCTATGGATTCCATATCTATGAATAATAGGTCTACGTTATCAAGAGTCATGCCTCCAATATACCGGCATGCATACCACTATTAAAATGTGGGTGTCACCCTTTGGTACATCAAAAGACACAAGTCAAGACAATGGGCCCACTAATCATCTCAGGATTAAGATACAATACAAATGATTGTCTAAAGTGAATCGATTTGCCAAGACAAAATTATTAATCCAAATCAATTCACTTTATGTCCTAATCCAACACATCGTCATCTATGACAACGTGCCAATATTTCTATTCACGGAGTCCACCTCCGATGGTCAAGACAAACCATCTCCCAATAGGAATATAGACAACATAACAATCTTTACAAGAATAAAGCGCCCAACTATATTCCCTCGATTACGGATCTTATGTTTTAGACCGTCACCTTAAGAATCATGTCTTTCGCATAATCTGTCCATCATATGCCCAATTCTTAAAGGTTTAGACCGACAGTCTCAGCCTATTGTTTACTTATCATACATTCAACAAATATGAATGTAAAGAGGACAAGATTTGGTATATAAATAAGAAATGATTTCTTTATTGATAAAAATGTCTCCAAAAACTCATTACATTTTTACTCCTTAGGGCATACATGTCTAACAATCTCCCACTTGCACTAAGTGAGTAAATGTGACAAATCTCGCATCCCCATAGCTTCTGCATGCTTCTCGAAGACTCTCCCAGTAAGTGTCTTCGTGAATGGATCAGTTAAATTGTCCTCTGACGTAATTTTGCACACCTTGACATGCCCGCCCTCGACGAAGTCCTTTATCACATGATACTTCCGATCAATATGCTTACTCTTCTTGTGAAATCTTGGTTCCTTAGCATTAGCTACTACCGTACTGTTATCATAGTATAGTGATACCGCCTTATCCATACCAAGAACTACCTCAAGATCCCCAAGGAACTTGCGGAGCCACACTGCTTCTTTCGAAGCATCACTAGCTACCACATACTCGGCCTCTATCGTTGAATCCGAAGTGCAATCTTGCTTCACACTTCTCCAAATGATGGCACTATCGCCTAGAGTAAACACAAAACCTGAAGTCGATTTCCTAGAATCCAGACAGGATTGAAAATTTGAGTCAGTATATCCTAGAGGAGTTAAGTCCTCACCCGAATATACAAGCATATACCCTTCAAGTCCTTCTCAGGTACTTGAAAATATGCTTAACTGCAACCCAATGGTTCGGTCCTGGATCCACCTAAAATTGACTTACAATCCCGACCGCATAACAAATATCCAGTCGTGTGCAAAGCATGGCATACATGAGACTACCCACTGCCGAAGCATAAGGTACCTTCTTCATGTATTCTCTTTCTTTCTCAGACTTTAAAGAGTCTTTCTTAGAAAGAGTAATTCCAGACCTAGATGATTGCCCACCTTTCTTAGAATCCTACATTGCATACCTCCTGAGAATTTTATCTATGTAGCTGGCTTGTGACAAAGCTATCATTTTGTTTTTCCTATCCTGAAAGATCTGGATGCCGAGAACAAAATTAGCCTCACTCAAGTCCTTCATGTCAAACTACTTGGTCAACCATAATTTAACCGATGACAATGCCCCAATGTCATTGCCAATTAGCAGAATGGCATCTACATAGAGCAGCAGAAAAATCACCTTTCCATCTTTTGTGAGAACCCATAAGTCTTGATCACTTGATCAAATCTTATGTTCCAAGAACGGGAAGCCTACTTAAGTCCATATATTGACTTTAACAACTTACAAATCTTACCCTCTTGACCCTTGACCTTGAACCTGTCTGGTTGTTCCATATAAATAGACTCATCAAGATAGCCATTTAGAAAAGCCGTCTTGACATCCATCTGCCAAATCTCGTAGTTGAGAGCGATAGCTATGGACAAGAGAATTTAGATGGACTTAAGCATCGCTATAGGCGAAAAGGTTTCCTCATAATCGATTCCTTTCTTTGGCTTATAACCTTTAGCTACCAGTCTAGCCTTAAAGGATTCGACCTTTCCATCCACTCCTCTTTTTCTCTTGTAGATCCGCTTACACCCTTGGGTTTTACCCCTTCAGGAAGATCCACAAGCTTCCAAACCTGATTAGTCTCCATAGACTTCATCTCTATGTTCATGGCCTTTGTCCAGAGTTTTGAATCAACATCCGCTATAGCCTCTGCGTAAGTGTAAGGATCCCTATCATCTTCATCCAGTTCAACCAAGAAGGCCTCCCCATTGAACATATACCTCTCGGGTTGACGCCCGATCCTCCCACTACGTTGAAGCCCTTTAGGTTGTTGTTCGGGTTGGTCTGGTCTTTCTACACTGATCAGAATGGTCTCATTCGGAACCTCCAGAGTGATCGGATCACTCCTCAACTCCTCAAGCACTACTTTGCCTTGAAGCTTAAAGTCATCCATGTAACTCTCGTCAAGGAAAGTTGCATTAGTTAAAACCATGACTTTATTTTCCTTTGGGTTATAGAAATAACCCCCTTTAGTCCCTTTTGGATATCCTACAAACACGCAAACTTCCAAACATGCTTCCAACTTATTTGCATCCTTAAACAGGACATAATTGACTAGTCAAAGCCCTTAGCCTCGGGATGCTTTTTGATCAGATAGTCTCAAAGGTCTGTCATGCCAAAGTAGTAGTAGTCAGCATACTTCAAAGACGCCTCGAACTCCTCCACGGCTTGGGCGAGTCAGCTAGAGATCTGCTCTAAGAAACGCCTGTTTTCTACCTGAGAGGCCTCCAGTTGGCCCCTAAGTAGAATGGCCCTATCCTTGGCCTATTCGACTACTTTCCTTCACCTCTACCTTGGCCTCGTTGGCTTCTTCCTTCACCTTCCTTGTCTCTTCTTCTGCCTAAGAAAGAGATTCTTTGAGTTGATTAAGCTCCATGATCTTCTCACCTAGCTATTTCTCAACATCTCTCCTCCTAAGGAAGGTCTTATTGTGCCTCTCCTTCTCAAGGTTGAATTCCTTCAACCCGGTGGCATAGACCATGTGCACGAAGATGCTTGTCTAAGGAAAATGGAGCTGTCAGCATGCGACAACAAGAATAGGAAAAGAAAGGGAGCTTGGGGTGGAATAAGCACCAATCTTAGCAACAGAGTAGAAGGCAGCTTCAGACAAGCCCTTGAAATCCTCTCCTTAGAGGTTCACCAAAAATTCCTCTTGTGGGACAACATCCCTGAGGTGATCAAGGATGTGCTGGTGGTAGTTTACGCGCCTCCTCGGGGGAACTTCTAAGGAAGGCACCACAATTGTAGCAGCGACAGGAGGTGACTCGCTCGATGAAACCCTGGTCCTTGTCGGTTGAGGTGGTTGCATTTGGACTGATGTGGGGGTTGCTCAGATCATGGAGGAAGCTCTATCCTCAGAGTCCTCTTGTGCTTCTTTCGAATCACCATGGCCTTGCCCTTCTTCTTACGGAGGCTCTCCATGAGAGTGCACCTCTCTTCCATGCTGCTCGGTCATAAAGACATTTCTACAGTCAAAATCTTCCCAAGTCAAAACGAGGTCAATAAGTAAAAAAAAAAAACTTAGGGCTGACCTCCGATCTGGAGCTAGCGAGTCAGGTACAAGAGACAAACCACATCCTTAATGTCCTCGTCCGCTACAGTGGCCCCACTCTAAGGAGCTACTCGACAAGTCCTCGAAGCTAGACGATGATGGCTCCCTCATCGGCCACCCAGATTAGGAAGTGCTTGGCCTTGGGATGTCTACAACGCTCGGCCTCATGACTGTCACCTACCTAGTTGATCAGGCAAGTTGGGTGTTAGAAGGGGATTTGTTCTACAAGATTCCCCGAACCAGTCATAAAGGGAGAGGATCTCCTTTTCGAGCAGAAATGATTGTTACCTTGTTGCCTTTGGCTTCTTGAACAGGCCTTTGATCGCCCTGATAACATGGCTCAGTGCCCATAGTCTCTTACTCCATACGTGCCCCTGCTCAAAGGTCGTCGGGACACGCTGGTCATTAGGGACGGCCTCATCAGCTCGGGCTAAGTAATTACCCTTGACATAGAACCACCCGTACTTCCAAAGTTTATCCGAGTCAAGGTTGCCCAAGATAAAGTCCTTCTTAAAGCTGGTGACATAGTATCAACCGGACTGTTGGGGAAGCTTCTTCATCTTGCATACTTTTTTGAATGCCTCTCATGGCATCTCTATAGCCTAGTAGTACCTCCATAACATATACATCCGATCAACGACCTGTAACTGTTTGGGTTAAGTTGTGCTGGGCACATGTTTAGATCATTTAGTGCTCGATGGAGAAAAAGATGAAATGGCAGGCGCAGCCCAGCTTAAAAAAACTCCAATTATAGTGTTATGTATCCCTCTGGTGGAGTCAAAGGGGAGTCATTCTCCTCCAATGTGATGAGGATGACATCGTCCAGGATGTTGAACTTGGCACAAAAGTCCCCAAATTGAGATTCCGTCAGAGCGCTGGTGTAGGCTACTACCGACGTCTGCCCCGGCTGGGTGATTCGATAGGCTATCACTCCTTGAACTTAAGTGACTCTGACCCTCTCATCCTGCTCCATAGGGCTCTCGACCGGCCCTACCTCCTCGGCTCTCCACTCCTCGTTGGAAAGGTCGACGGATACTCTGCCCATAACCGGGACAAGGGCCCTAGAGTCTCGACCAGAGGTGCTTGAAACCTCGGCTGTAGCCTCTAGCTCGGCCTGCTCCTGGGTAGACACTCAAGATCTTTTGATGGTGGCTGCCCTGATGTAAGGGTTGTCGCCCTTGCACGGCCTCATCGGGCGATCCCCATCCAACAGGTTGAGGAACTCTTGCTCGAGGACGGTCTGGGAGTCAACTCTTAATATTTCAGCCAACCGGTCAGCTCCATCCTACTCTAGGGACAAACCTTCGATGTCAACCTCTTTGGAAGGTGAGTTGACCTCAGGACTACTTTCCAACCAGGAAATATTGATGTTTTGGGAATCTGACAAGTCACTCATTTTCTCGCGCTTCTAAGGAAATTACCTTATCAGGCTATGGAAGCTTGGGAGTGTAAAGTCTTTGGGCTAGTAACTATAGCTCGGTAGTTAAAAACTCAGTAGTTGTGAAATGTGGCCTTAATCATGTGAAAATGACAGAAAGAAGGGGCCTATTTATAGCCATCTTAGGCAGAAAATCCAGGTGCAGAAAATGAAGAGAAGCGATGATTACACCTGTCAGGAGGTGCAGTCGCTCGCTGAGCAAGATGTGTCTCTAGGTTCCTTCACGCGACCTTTCCTTTCACACTACCTCGGGATGCCTCTTTCTTTTCTATTTTGAGTCGACCTCACCCACTCGGCATAGTCCACCTGACTGGACACCGACCAGGTGAACTAGGGGGCTATAGTTGAGGGTGAGCTCGGTGCTACCACCAAAGAACTAAACTCCAAGTGGTCGGCCAAACAGCTTGACAGAATTACCAAGAGCATACTACCGATCTCGATGTCCCTGGATATCATGTTTGAGGTGCTTCTTATGGTCCCTCGGGCCGTGCCTCATCAGGTTGTCACCTTGAAATAAATACCAGCTCGGGTCAGACTACCTCTACTTAATAAGAGGGCTGCTACTTGCCTCCACTGGCCAACAAATCACAAATAACTCACCGTTGGATGGGAAGCGATCCACCGATGGAGGGATGTGACACTTGTCTCCTGCCACTTGGCACGCCTTGATGTGACACTTAGGTTATAGGCAAAACCCACCTTACAACACATTTATTGTATTCTAGCAAGTAAGCAAGCTCCTTCTCACCTAACAAGTTCCCGACCTCTGTCGAGCAACCCCTGTCTTGAGCATCGGAGAGCCCTTATTTATCGACTGACCATTTCTTACCACTGAAGCGTCCTTACTCTTGTTACGGGTCTACCTGATCAGGCAGAGATGAACAGAGAAGAGCTAAGCACTGTACGCCTCGCATGCAGTGTTGATTCGACGCTGGATCTTGAAGCATCAACAAGTATATTGTTATATTAGATTGGGACTAAAGATGAATTGATTTAACTAATAATTTTGTTTGAAAAAATAAATTCACTTCACACAACCATATCTATTATATCATCCTAAAATGAATTAATAGATTTGTATTCTTCACTTGTGTATTTTGATGCACCAAAGTATGACATCTTGAAATTAAATGAAGGTACACACACTAGTACGTTGAAGACATAAATCTTCATTGATGAAGACTTGTTATTCATAAATATAGAATCCATATCACTTTAGTAAAGTTAACGATATCCTCCTATAAGCATTATCCAAAAATTGAAGAATTGGAGCGTTCAGCCATATGGGTACATTTTGTACCCGAATGGTTTACTATTTGTATTGGTTATAAATATTAAGTATTCCAATAGTGAGATAAAAGAACATAAGATAAATATAATAGGAAAGGTAAAACAGGATTTACCTTTAAGTCGATTATAGAAATATTATGGGAGTGTTGCACATTATAATTTGTCGTGGACTAATAACTTATTGGAGTTTTATAATTTTTGTATGATTTGTGAGTGTAGATCTAAGCTTCTAGTGTAGTTTCTTTAGAGTTGATAATTGTAAAATGTGTATGTTGGGGGACATGTCATTTTATAATTATAGGAGCTTGATCTATATATGTCCATCGAGTTCTCTTTGCTAGCTCATATATTTTTCTAAAACGATACAACGTGTTTTTCGTCCAAATTGATAAATTATGTTAATTCTATGATAGGTAGATTGGATTACAATAATTCATGTTAATTTATTGATTGAATTAATTTTATGAATTAATTAAAGATAAACTTGTTGAATTGTTTGTACATATTTTATTTGATATGGGATTATTGGCATATCACTGCTTTAATAAGATAAATTCGACATTGGGTTGTTTGAATTAATACTAAAGCATTTTAAAAGATTCCCAGGTCAAATAAAATAGGTAATATTCCAAGTGGGTTAGAATCAAATAGATAGTAGATTTGGTGGGTCGACTGGAGCATTGAAAAGTTGATGACAGGTTGGCCCTGACCAGCTAGTTGACCAACTCTGCCACGTTAGCAAATCCGTGTTATGTGTTTTACTATGGGAATTTGACCCAAAGACATATTTTGAAGCCCTATCTAATTAGAATGAGTGCCCTACCAACCACGATAAATAGGACATGAGTTCTTATTGTCAATAAGATCACTTGAGAAATTTAGAAAAAGTATTCTAGTGAGAGAAAGTTTGAAACCCTCATAGGTTTATTGTTCAACATCAAGAACAATAACTCTTGATTTTTCTTGTGGTTAAAAGAAGACATTACCAAGAGGAAAATTGAACAGGGTATGCCTATTCACATTCTAATCGTGTAAAAGAGAATAATAAAAAAGACTAGTTGGTTGAGACTCTTTTGGATGCATTTCTCGAGTAGAATTCTACCAAATAATTTTTTGCCTGATGTGCAGTTACCAAGACCGTCATGTGAGTCTATTAAAAAACCATCGTAGAATGTCCTATTTTCACAACAGTTTACATATTTCTTACATATTTCCCTCACTTAGCATGACGATTTATTTATAAACCGTCATGTAATTAAGGTCGTGTATTAGACAATTTCTCCTAGTGCAAGGTACAAAGATTTTTTAATTTATAACATACAGCATGTCTAACTCGTTTTATGGGTAAAGTTTTTATTAAAATTTTTAAAATTCTACTATATATTTGTTTTTCAACAATGATATAACCCATTATGCAATTTAGTTGTATTTTTGCGTGTGAAAGGAAAATGTAAACACTATCATTGAAGGAGCCCCATTAAGACTTACTACATCCATGTGAATAATGTCCCCCATCTCTATGAGGGATTATTCAATTATTGTTCATTAATAATAGTAGAATTACCAACTCAGAGTCAAAAAGGGTTTGTGATCCATACCATTGATTTGGTGTTTTAAGTATTTGATTGATGTAATTCAGTATTTGAAGGGTGTGCATAATATTTTATATGTACATTTATATATATATATATATATATATATATGATTTGGTAAATTTATCTTATAAACTAAAATGAATAGAATTCATTTACTTTTGGTAAAATGGTGGTTTACTTGGGATTTCCGAACTTGATATTTCCTTTATTTTTTCAATTTCTAAAGCATATAATTATTAATTCATCTCTGTTTCTAAGTTTGATTAATATTCTAGACTAAACCGGCATATCACCGACTAGACTAAACCGGCATATCACCGACTTCAGTTTTGGGCATGAGACAGATAAATAGAGTATAAAGCCCCGTGGGACAAAGCAGCAAATCAATGAAGTGTAAATCTAATAATTTCACAATTCAATATCGTACCCTGTACATGAATCATGTTTGATTCCATATCAAAGTACTCTCTTTTTTTTTTTTTTTCTTCTTTTTTTAAAAATATATCAAAGTACTCTTAAAACCTCCCACCATTGTTTTAGCTTCCCAAAAGCAATCTGCTTCTAAGATTTGGGACCAAGCATTTCTCAACGCAGAAATCAGAAATATCAACTTACTACCCTTCTATACATGTAAGAAAAACCTAGAAAAAAGTCTTGGCATGCGGCTCAACTATAGCGTTCTTTTCCTTTTTCTCATTGTTGTTCTTATTCTCCTCCTTTAAGAAGTTTAGTCCCCTTTGGTATCTTTCTTGTCTTGATTCTCATCCTTGAAATTGGAGCTCGGGGCTCAAAAACAATTGCTGATTCAAGAACAATTGGTTCATTAGATTGTTTTGTGGGATTTCTGATTGAACGGCGCTGTTAATAAAACTGCAAGAATTTATGTATTTTTTTGGTGGGGCCTGGTGATCATCGGCACCCGTCAAAAGCTGGCGCTTGAGCCGGTTTTCCACAGTTGTTGGGGCCGAGAACTGCAACTGAGGAAGCTTTTGCAGCGTGTAATTGCTGCTGTTGTTACTAGCACACCCATTGAAAAGGGGCTGATCAAGAATTCCACTAGTAAACCCAGGGATATTAATTGATTGATCAAACCCAGTACTTGAGTTACTTGGGCAATCTGCTAAAATACTACTTAGAATAGAGTAGTCCATGGCATCTAGCAAGTTGGAGAAGGAAGAAGATTTCTGAGGCTTTAAGGAATCCCCTTTTAAGATTGGCAGATGGGCATCTTGGATAAATTGCTCTTCTTCTTCTTGGTCAATTGGAACTGATGCTATTGGATGCACAGCATTTGTTTTCTTATAGATGCGACAAAGAACCCAATCGTCCAACTGCAATGTAAACAAGTGTTCGATCAATTAATTGAAAGGAAAAAGCACAAAAAACCATATGGATCATGACTAATCCCGTTCACACAACATTGACAAATTACAAATATTCTCCCTAGACTGTCATAGGTGTCTACTTTGCCATTAACTTTCTAAATGTCCCAATTGCACCCCTAAGTCTGGTGAAATTAATAAGTTAGTCCTTTTAATTTACTTTTCATCTAAAAAATAGCATCACACACGTGACTGCACGTGAAGTTTTCCGCCACAGGCAAAAGGATCAACCTTTTGACTTTCTCCAATTCAAGTTGCATTTACAAAATTTAGGGACTTTGATACTACTAACAAAGTCCAGAATATACCACCAAATATGGTCTAGTGATTAAGATGCTTTTATTAGGCTTTTTTTTTTTATTCCACCCAAGTTTGAGTTTCATAGTCTCCCATAAGATGGCTGTTGATATATTAAGATGGTGAGATAAGTAAAGACATTAGGTTACTAAATGAAAGAAACTATTATAAAGTCTTTGACTGCTTTTTTTGTGGCTTCAAGATTGTGAAAATACTGAAGAAAATAACTGCTCTTTATGTGGCCTCAAGATTGTGAAAATACTGAAAAAAATAGAGGCTAGATGTGAACCATCAGATCTTATTTGCAGTAGTCAAAACAAGAAAGAAAACCAATTCCAGGATATTTGTAGTTTGTCTTTGTCTTTACGTACAGTTACATTACGGTTTGCAAAGCATACACGACATGTTGTGATTGGACCACAAGTTGTTGATGGTGACATTGTTTCATACAGTAGGCTCTAGTACAATTCAAGATAAGAACAAAGTTCAAAAACAAGAGAGAAATAAAGCGTTTCCTTGTGAAAAGCATATAATCAATTTAACCAAGTTGAGACAAAATCTAACCAGCCAATTCCGAAGTATACGGAGGAAAAAGAGAGAGAGAGAGCGAGAGAGAGGGTTCATTTGATATTAAGGTGTGCTTACCCTCATAGAAGAAGAATCTTTGAGCTTGTTGTTGGGCTTGTTGATGTTGGAGTAAGCGTAAGTAGGAGATTCTGCAAGGCGATATTCATGCATTATCCAGTTAGTCTTGACACCCTTGGGAGGTCGTCCCCTGTAGAACACAAGAGCCTTCTTCACACCAATGTTTTGGTGTCCACCTCCTGGCGTTACTGAGGTCACAATAGTCTTATCTGTGCCTGTGGCTTTCCAATATCCAGATGCAGCTGCTCTGTTTGGCCTTGCGCCATTTGGATACTTCCTATCTCTTGGACTGAAGAAGTACCATTCTTTCTCACCAAACGCGGCCTTAGCTGACAATCCCAAACAACAAACAAATTAAGTAGTATATATTGTGTTTAATTATTAATCATCCCACGATTGGGTGTTATATAAGGGCAAAACTATTCACGGATTAACATAAGTAGCTATTTTCTCGTAACTTTTTTTGGCCAATAATAAATTTTATGTAGATCCTACTCTGTCTTTTAAAATTATACTTTACTCATTGGACTGATTTTTATGGCTCCGTCTTGGTGTCATATATGAAAACTAAAAACAAAAGGACTAACCTGGCAAGTCCCATGGATCAAACTTGTATATGTCAACCTCAGCAATTATGGAAACAGGCAAAGGAGTGGAAATAACCCTCTTCCTAAGGTAGTGAAGTATGAGCTCTTCATCTGTGGGATGGAACCTAAATCCTGGTGGTAGGCTTGTTTGTGAGTTCTTCATATTTTTCTAAATATTTTAGTGTTTTTGCAAGGGTTTGGAAGGCTCAAGTCTAAATCGTATATTTGAGGATGGTTATAAAACAAAAGGGTGGAGAGGGAAGATGAGAGAAAAGGGTAGGAGTTACAAAAGGAGAGGAGGGAATGACTTGTCTGAGAAACCAACTCGAAGAAAGAAAGAGGATTGGACTTTTTGGGAGGGGGAAGATGGGAAGCCGTTTTATGGTTGTGGGAATTTGTCGCCATGCGGAATAGAGATTAGGCCAAGGTCGATGAAGGAGCTGGATGTATCACTCAAAAAATAATAAATATCATAAAATGGAAAAGTTCCTGCACCTCAAGATTTCGGACTTGGTTTTAACTCAATTTTTAAAGGACTTTTTTTTTTTTTTTTTTTTTTTTTTGTCGCCAGCCAAGTTTAAGAGAACTAGGTTATTCCAACGGTCAGCATTTTAAATAATTCTAAGGGTCCGTTTGTTTAGCATGTAGAACTAATTTTTTAGATTTTGAGTCCAAAAAATTTTTTAGATACATGTTTATTTACTCCAAAATTTATATCAAATTAATCCTTTGAGTTCAAGTTTTTAGATTTCTATCTTCTTTAAAATCTTTGGATTTAGATATGTTTGCTATAGTAAAAGCTAATTTTCTCTCTCCTATATTTGAGGGGAAAAATCATAATTTTTTCATTTGATATCTAATTGAGATTATTCTTCTTTCATTGCGTTCCTAATGAAGAGAGATTAAGATCCATATTACATATTTTTTTTAATATCATGAACATTAAGATTTTGTTAGATTTGTTAATAAATAAAAAACTTTTTCCACTGTCTATCCAAACACAAATTCTAATTTTATTCTCTATTTTAAATGCACATCTAAATGTTAATGCGGATAACAATTTAAATCACACAAATCAAATCATATAACTTAAATCAAATAATTTAAAACCAACACAATTCAAATCTATTTACCAAATAGACCTTTATAGTTTCATCAATATTACTGATGAGAAGATGTATCGAGATAAAACACAGTAGAGATGAATAAAAATTAATAAAAGAAATATAAAAGTTGCAAAATAGCACCATACTAATTGTTTAAAAATTTATTTCACACCACGACAATTGTATAAAAGTTATTTGTCAAATAATCTATAAGCTTCAGAGTTTACATAAAAAATTAGAATTTGTTTTCAAAGAAGGGTCTTATTTTTTTTTCCTTATAACATGTAAAAGGATGATGTATAATATGAAATTTATTTTGTGTGACAATGATTTTAAAAAAGCATTTTTTTTAGATAATTAAAACACATAATATTGATTTAACAAGTAATCTTTTTTGTAATTGTGTTGTCGTTGTTACATAAAACAAATATCATGAATGAAGCCACATTGTCGTAAAATATGTGTCTTCTTTCGTTGGGGGCATATTGAGGAAAGATGGTTGTTTGTAGCTATTTTTATTTAATTGTATTCATTTTCAAAGAGAAAATCTTTTGATCTTAACAGATTCGATAGCTTTGTTGACTTACTTGATTTTCTAATTATAAAACAAATTTGTATAAAGCTTATAGATGGTACTTTTTGTTGGGGTAAATGCTCTTAAAGTATATTGATAATAGGCAAACTCGTCAAACGAAGATCGCTCTTCTCCTTGTTGAGATAATCACTTATAAACAGAGTAAATAATGCAACAAAGGAAAATTATAGTAAGAACTCAGAGATTTATAGTGGTTTTCTTAAATTAAAGGATACGTCTACTTTAGGTTTTCTCAAGTATAGAGATTTCACTATGAGAGAAATTGATTTTAAAGCTAATGCTAGGGCTTGTATCAAGAATTGGACTTAGGCTACTCTTTGGAGCTAGCTTCTATTTATAGTTTTCTAGAATTGGCCATAGCCTTATCCTTTAAGTACAATTTAAATTCAAATACAAGATAATCTTCTATCTTATTGGCTTGATAACACTGTCGTGATCTCTTATAGGACTTATCCCTTTTTGAGTATCTTAGATTTGGTAGATCTTGATGAGATTGAGTGCTTATCACCATCTTAGAGATCTTTTAATTTGAATAAAGATGAGGTTTGGCCATTTTACCCATCTCGATTATTATTTGGAAAATGCGTTTTTTGGGATATCACCAAGGCGATATGGGCCGAGATCCATCTCAAGCCTTCTTGGGCCTAATAACTGACTTAGGCCTTTCTCGATGATCGGACAACATTTGCCCCCCAGTTCGGGGTACTTCTTTGGTCAGTAACTAAAGTGCCTCGAGATCGTCCATAGTCAAACCTAATCAATGTCTTGTTGGTGATGCTATGGGTCTTTTGACGGTTAATGATGATCGTGGAACCAAATAGATGCCTTGATTATCAAGCTGTCAAATCATAGATGTCAATGTCATGTAGTGTGTCAAGGAAATGCATCTTGGCCATCGATTCGAATGTGCCCCCCCCCCCCCCCTTAAAAAAAAAATCTCAACCATCAGGTAGGAATCTTTATGCCCACCATTGGATCAGTCTTCTTGTAGATCGTATGATCGATATTTGAGATGACTTTTACTTATAAATACTCCAAAAGAATAAATCCATATTTCATTTCTCCTTTCTCTTTAAGCCAAAACTCTACCAAAATCGCTCTTCGATATCTTAAATCTTCCCCTTCTTCAATCTCTTCATCTTCTTTCTTTAGCTTCTCTCGCAAATACTAGCACGAAAGTCCATGTTGCCTCACAAAGGTGATTTTGAAAGTTCTACAAATTTCATGTCCATCAAATCCATAAGCCTTCTTTCTTATAAACTCAACTTTTCGTCGTCATTTGATTTACATGCTTTTTTAGGTATAAAGAATCTCGTTTGTTCCTATTGATAACGTATGAGGGCTTTTGGACTCTTGTTTTGGTCTTTTTCATATTATTTCTGGTGATTTCCACTTTTAGGTTATTTTTAAACCTTGCAAGCTTAGGATGAACTTTGGTCATTGAGTTCATGTATAGTATTTAACCTCTACAAATAGTTTCTTATTTTCAAATGTAGAGGCTTCTTGGCTATTAGGACTTAAAGCATTTTTCGTTCTTGCTTCTATGTCATAGCATATAAAAATCACTAAAAAGGATAGTGGCCAAGAAGCCAATAAGGCTATTGCCTTGCATTTTGACCCATCTAAGCCGCCAAGCATGTTGGGTCATGTTGCCATCTTGGAAATCGAGGAGAATTTAGTTGAAGAGACCCCATTTAGGATGCAATGTTGACAACACATGTAGAAAGTGATTCCACTCGAACTAGAGCCAGGTGACGTGATCAAGTAAATTGATGATTATGAAGAAGAACCATATCCAATTGATAGTAGCAATTTGGATACCACGGTGACCATTGAAGACCTCCTTGAGGGTATCACATTAAGCATCCAGGACGAAATGACTATTTCCTAAGTAGACCCTAAGGCAGAGAGCTCACACCCGATCACCTCAGGTGATGAGTATGTGGAGGATCTAATGTTATACCCTAAGAAGTAAAAATGTAATATGTTTTTAGAGATATTTTTATCAATAAAGAATTTATTTATTATTTATGCACCAAATCTTGTCCTATTTACGTTCATATTTGTTGAATGCATGATAAGCAAACAAAAGTCTAAGACTATCAATCTAAACCTTTAAGAATTAAGCATATAATAGACAGATTATGCGGAAGATACGATTCTTAAGGTGACGGTCTAAATCATAAGATCTACAATCAAGGGAATAAATTTGGATGCTTTATTCATGCAAAGATTGTTATGTTGTCCATATTGCTAACGGAAGATGGTTTGTCTTGGCCATCAGAGGAGGACTCCGTGAATAGAAACATTGGTGCATTGTCATGGGCGACGATGCATTGGATTAGGACATAGAGTGAATTGATTTGGATTAATAATTTTGTATCGGCAAATCAATTCACTTTAGACAATCATTTGAATTGTATCTTAATCTTGAGGGCCTACTGTCTTAACTTATGTCTTTTGATGTACCTAAGAGTGACATCCACATTTTATGTTGGTACGCAAGCTGGAACATTGGAAGCATGACTCTTGATAGTATAGACTTGTTATTCATAAATATAGAATCTATAGCTCCTTTTTGGGAGTAGTTGATATCCTCTTTTATACCTTATCTTATAATTAGAAAACTGGAGTGCTTAACCATTTATATGCATAGGTGTAACCAAATGCTATACTGTCTTTAGATGGTAAGTTTTCTGATAGTGAGATAATGGAATGTAAGAAAAAAATAATTAGAAAGGTAAGACATAATTTATCCTTAAGCCGATTATTGATAATCCTATGAGGATACGATACATTATGATATGTCATAGAGACTTAGTTATATGGGCTTTGTAATTCTATATAGTTTGAGAGTGCAGCTCTAAGCTTTTAGTGGAGTAGCGTTAGAGTTAACAATTATGAAATATATATATAACATATTGGGTTTCATAATTATCGAGAGTTTGAACTATATAGGTCCATCAGGTCCCCTTTGCTAGCTCAAAAAAAATCCTATAACAATATGACGTACTTTTCTAATAATTGATGACTTGTGTCAAATTATCAGATTGGCTAAAAATTTGATAGGATCAGATAATTCATGTCTATTCATCGGTTGAATTAATTTTGTGAAAATTAATTCAAGATAAATTTGTTGAATTATCGGGATCAAATAATTCATATTTGTATGTCGGTTGGATTAATTTTGAATAAATTAGTTCAAGACAAACTTGTTGAATTATCAAGAAAATTTATTTTCCTAGATATTATCTAGATATGACTGTTTTAATCAGATAACTTCTTTATCAGGTTATTTGAACTAAAACTGAGGCTCTATCCAAAGAATCTCGAATGGGAAAAAAAGATTCGCATGGATCAAAAATCATTAGTTTGGTAGGCTGATCTTTAAGTTTGGCCTACCGACAGAGTAAGTTCGGCAAGCCGATCTACCAGTTCGACCTACCGACAAAGCGATAAATACATCATATGTTTTTATGTGGATTTTATTAGACATTGATCTTGATTCAAATTTTTGAGGCCTTATCTAATAAGGACTGACCTCTAGGCCCAACCTTTATAAATAGGGAAGTGAGACTCATTGTTATTTAGAGCACATGAGAAATCTAGAGTGAGCACTCTGTAAGTGAGACTTTGAAACTCCCTAGAGAGCTGTTGTTCATAAATCATGAACTTTCTCAATTGAGTGGAAGGAGAGTCGCCTGGTGAAAGAGGTGTACGAGTGTGCCCATACACACACCGGTCGTGGATAGAGAATAGCAAAGAAGGCTAGTTGGTTGAGGTCCTTTTGCAACGTCCTTTCTCTTCATCGATTGCAAGAGCTTTTTGGCAACCAAGGTTAATAAGATCTGGTTAATTTATGCATATAGAGTGTTAAACTTCTATTTTGAAAAATAATCTAGTATAAAAAATTTAAATTTTCTGCTACGTACTAATTTTCTAACAATTAGTTTCGGAGCCATGGTTTTTACATAAATTTGCAAGTTTGTGATCATACTCTCTGAATAAATTATGTGATCTTGATCTCTCCTATGCTTGAATTTAATTTTTAGAGAGTTGGCACTCTAGGGTTTCTATATATTTATATGTTGTCATAGATTATATAGTGAATGTTTATTAATTAATTGTGATTGATTAAATTATTATTTAATTATTTATTAATTAATTAATTTATGTCAATTATGGTTCCTTAGAAGTTAGAATATATATCTAGGTCTTTCATGTAATTAGATGGCGGACTATCATCTCCGTCTAGGAATTATTATTCAATTTTAAATTTGCAAGAATTTTGTGATTAAATAATCATTTAGAGAAGACAGATCTAGAAGATGGATGACAGCATTCCATAGGTATTTCTTGAGTCTCTAAAATTTTATATTTTTGAATTATTGAAAATAAAATTAAAAAATTGCGTAAAATTGTATTTTGTGGAAAAATGTGATTTCTGCTCAGTTGACATATCAAACCCTCTAGTTTGACAGGCCGATGGTTATAGATCAGCATGCCGAACATAAGGTTTGGTAGGTCATCCACGAGGCAGAAATCTAGTGGCTCTGGTGGTAGGCCTAACCTTTTAGTTCGGTAGGCCAATCTTTCATAACCGGCAGGCTGACCTAAAAAGATCGACAGGCTAAAGGGTCATGACCGCTAGGTCGATCATACAGATCAACATGCCAATAGAGAGTTATGATTTTTCAAGAAAAGGTGCATTTTTTGTGCAGTTTTGGTTTTGTTTTTGGTACAATTCTATGAAACATTAAATTTGGATATGACAAAAAATATAGAGTATTCGATCTATACAGGATTGAAGACTTAAAGATGGATGTTACATGAAGAATGATACAATTTTGAGATTCAAGGATAAAGAATCGATAACATGTTTCGATTTATCTTTTGTAATAATTATTTTCTTTTCTCTAGGGTGGAACCATAATATTACAATTATTTATTATTATTTTGCTTGTAGCTTTGCATGATTGCTTTGCTTATCTACATTATAATATGATTTACCATATATATTGATAACATGTAATATTGAATAAGGAGTGCCGCTCAATTAAAAATTGTTCATGCATGTTTATAAAATAAAACCTTAATTTCAAAAGATTGAGTGGCAGAAAGTTTTCAAAGAGAGAACCTACATCCTCTATTGTTGGTCTATAAGTATCACATGGTGGTTCCGACCCCTAGAAAGGAACTTCATTATGTACCGAGTTGAATCTCTAAGAAGATAAGGTATTTTAGCATGATTTATAGTTGCACACCTCTAGGTGGTGATTATAAATTATGGATAAAATATTGAAACAATGGTTATACATTCATGTTAATTTTATTATTAACCTCTCCTAGGAGCTCTGTTAATAAAATTAATAGCCAAAGAAGCGATTATTAATATATGTTGGATCATACAAGCCGTAGATGGCATATATTAATCAACAGGGGATCCGTGTTTCTGATTGAATTTAGCAAGACTCTCCTAGGAGCTTGTTGAATTCTGAGTTGGGAATTATCGTTGTAAGGTAGTGATATTTTTAAGGTTTTGACACATAAACACATTTGTATATTTTCACATGATTGTTATCTTGCTAAGCTATTATGCTATGATTGCTTATGTTTGGTATATGATTCTTTATTGTAGATTAAAAATGTCTAAAAACGCTTTATCATCCATACTTAACAAAAATCAATTTACCGAAGAGAATTATAATGATTGGAAACGGAACCTAAAAATCATCCTTTTTTTTGAGAAACTCAAATTTGTGCTGACAACTCCATGTCATCCCGAGCCTATAGGAGATTCCATTAATGAGCAAATCCAAGCGTATGATTTCTGAAAAGATGCGAATGATCAGGCTTGCTCCTATGTTATAGCCAGCATAAATAACGTGCTATAGGCTCAACATGAGGATTATGAGACTGCTAGGCAAATCTTGGATAATTTGGAAGACATGTTTGGAGGCTAGGCCTTAACAAAGTGGCAAGGGGTGTTTCGAAAACTCTTGAACCTCAAGCAGAGACCAAGGACATCTATAAAGAAGTATATGATGTTAGTCATGGGTTACCTTGCTGAGGTTCTAACCAATTTAGCTGACATCGATGTTAAAACTTAGATGACTCTGGTCTTTGAGACTTTGTCTAAGGAATTTATCTCGTTTAGAGCTACTTTTAATTTAAGCAATAGATGGGATATGACCTTAACAAAGTGATGAAATAGTTACAGTTGTTTGAACTGTTGATCAGGGAGTCTCCTGCTGGTGGCGAGGCCAACTTGGTGGCTACCTCTGGTTCCAATCTTAATCTGGGGAATGGAAAGAAGCAACGGGCCAAGAACAGGAAGTCTTCTATTTCCGCAAACTGCAAGAAGAAGAAGAAGAACCCGAAGAAGCTAAAGTGCTTCTTTTGCAAGAAGGTTAGGCACATAAAGAAGAGTTGCACAAACTTTGTGTCCCGAGGAGGTAGGTGTATTCTTCTGTACTTAGAAACTCGTTTAGTTGAGGAATATAGTGACACTTGGGTCATAGATTCTGGAGCAACTAATCATGTTTGTGTTTCTCTATAGAGGTTCAAAGAAACAAGATGTTTGCTTCGTGAAGACTTCACACTTCTGATGGGCGATGGATCTTTGGTCTTAGCTGAAGCAATGGGAGATGTCCATCTTCATTTTGATAATTATAGGATTTTAATTTTGCGAGATTTTTTTTATGTTCCTAAATTTAAAAGGAATTTAATTTCTATAACTTGTTTATTTAAAAACTTCTATTTGGTTTCTTTTAATAATAAAGTGGTGATTTGTAAAAACAAATCTTTTATCTATTCTGGATGGATGCAAAATAACCTATATTTTATCAAACCTAAGATGGACTTACTACTTAATGCTGAGATTACTGATAATAACTCTAGAACTTAAAACTTTTCACTCTAATAAGATTTATCTTTAGCATTCGCGACTAGGTCATATTAACTTGAATAGGATTCAAGGGTTAGTAAGGGATGGACTTTTAAGTCACTTGAAGGTGGAATATATACCACCATGTGAATCTTGTTTGGAGGGTAAAATGACCAAGAAATCATTTAGGTCTAAAGGCAATTGGACTAAAGGGGTTCTAGAACTTACACATAGTGATGTTTATGGACCCATGAACATCAGGGCATGAGGAGGGTATGAGTACTTCATCACTTTTATTAATGATTACTCAAAGTATGAGTATGTGTACCTGATGCACCACAAAAGCAAAACTTATGACAAGTTTGGAGAGTTTCGGGCTAAAGGGGAAAAGCAATTGGGTAGACCCATAAAGGCACTTTGATCTGATTAAGGTGGTGAATACTTTTCTGATGTGTTCTTGGGACACTTATTGGAGAATGGGATTTTGTCCCATTTGATTACGCCGGGCACTCCGTAGCAGAATGGCATGGCTGAGAGAAGAAATAGGTCTTTGTTGGACATGGTCAGGTCCATAATGAGTTATTCATCATTGCCTTTATCCTTTTAAGGATATGCACTACAAACTGTATATTATCTTTTGAACAATGTGCCTTCAAAATTGGTTCATAAAACTCCTCACGAGTTATGAATGGGGAAGAGGACTTCCTTAAACCATATTCGCATATGGAGATGTCTGGTTCATGTCCTGTTTAAGGATGTGAATAAGTTGGAAGTATGCTCAAAAGTTTGTGTGTTTGTAGGATATCCAAATGGGACTAAAGGGGGTTATTTCTATAACCCAAAGGAAAATAAAGACGTGGTTTTAACTAATGCAACTTTCATTGCAGAAAGTTACATGAACGACTTTAAGCCTCGAAGAAAAGTGGTGCTTGAGGAGTTGAGGAGTGATTTGATCACTTCGGGGGTTTTGAATGAAACCATTTCAATCAATGTAGAAAAATAAACAAACTCGATCAACAACCTAAGGGGCTTCGGCGTAGTGGGAGGATCGGGCGTCAACCCGAGAGGTATATGTTCAATGGTGAAGCCTACTTGGCTGAACTGGATGAACATGATAGAGATCCTTACACTTATCTAGAGGCTATAGAGGATGTTGATTCAAAACTCTGGACAGAGGTCATGAACACAGATATGAAGTCTATGGAGACTAATTGGGGGTGGAAGTTTGTGGATCTTCCCAAAGGGGTAAAACTTTTAGGGTGTAAGTGGATCTACAAGAGAAAGAAAGGAATGGATGAAAAGGTCAAAACCTTTAAGGCTAGACTTATAGCTAAGGGATGCACACAAAAGGAAGGAATCGATTACGAGAAAACCTTTTTGCCTCTAGCCATGCTTAAATCCATCCATATTCTCTTGTCCATAGCTGCCACTCTCGACTACTAGATTTGATAAATGGATGTCAATACAGCCTTTCTAAATGGCTATCTTAACGAGTCCATTTATATGGAACAACCAGATGGGTTCAAGGTCAAGGTCAGAAGGGTAAGATTCGTAAGCTACTAAAGTCAATATGTGGACTTAAGCAGGCTTCCCATTCTTGGAACATAAGATTTGATCAAGTGATCAAGGCTTATGGGTTCGCACGAAATGCGAACGAACAATGTGTGTACAAACACATTAAGGATGGGATGGTGGTTTTTCTACTACTCTATGTAGATGACATTCTACTAATTGGTAATGACGTTGGGGCATTATCATCGGTTAAATTATGGTTGACTAAGTAGTCTGACATGAAAGACTTGGGTGAAGTAAATTTCATTCTTGGTATCCAGATCTTTTGGAATGGGAAGAACATAATGATAGCTTTGTTCCAGGTTGGCTACATAGATAAAATTCTCAAGAGGTTTGCAATGCAAGATTTCAAGAAAGGTAGGCAACCATCTAGGTATGGAATTACTCTTTCTAAGAATGACTCTCCAAAGTTTGAAGAAGAAAGAGAATACATGAAGAAGGAGCATTATACTTTAGCAGTGAGTAGTCTCATGATGCTATGCTTTAAACATGACTGGATATTTGTCATATGGTTGGGATTGTAAGTCAATTTCAGGCAGATTTGAGACCGAACCATTGGGTTGCAATCAAGCATATTTTTAAGTACCTAAGAAGAACTCGAGGGTATATGCTTGTGTATTTAGGTGAGGAGACTTAACTCCTTTAGGATACACTAATTCGGGTTTCCAATCCTGTCTAGATTGGAGGAGATCGACTTCTGGCTTTGTGTTTACTATAGGAGGTGGTGCCATTAGTTGGAGAAGTGTGAAGCAAGATTACATTCGAATTTAATGATGGAGGCTGAGTATGTGGCGGCTAGTGATGCTTCAAAAGAAGTAGTGTGGCTTTGTAAGTTTCTTGGGGATCTTGAGATAGTTCCTAGTATGGATAAGGCATTATCACTATACTATGATAATAGTGCGATGGTAGCTAATGCTAAGGAACCAAGATTTCACAAGAAAAGTAAACATATTGATCAGAAGTATCATGTGATAAAGGACTTTGTAAAAGACAGGCATGTCACTGTGTGCACAATCACGTTAGAAAATAATTTAGTTGATCCATTCATGAAGACACTTATAAGGAGAGTTTTCAAGAGGCATGTGGAAGCTATGGGGATGCGAGCTTGTTCATATTTACTTACTTAGTGCAAGTGGGAGATTGTTAGACATGTATGCCCTAAGGAGTAAAAATGTAATATATTTTTGGAGACATTTTTATCAAAAAACAATTTATTTATTATTTATATACCAAATCTTATCCTCTTTATGTTTATATTTGTTAAATGTATAATAAGTAAACAAAAGTCTAAAACTGTCAATCTAAACCTTTAAGAATTAGGCATATAATGGACAGATTATGCTAAAAACATGATTCTTAATGTAATGGTCTAAATCATAAGATCTACAATTGAGGGAATAAAGTTGGACATTTTATTCATGCAAATATTGTTATGTTGTCTATATCCTTAACGGGAGATGGTTTGTCTTGGCCATCGGAGGAGGACTCTGTGAATAGAAACATTGGTGCATTGTCATGGGTGATGATGCATTAGATCGGGACATAAAGTGAATTGATTTGGATTAATAATTTTGTCTTGGCAAATCAATTCACTTTAGATAATCATTTGTATTGTATCTCAATCCTGAAATGAAAGTAGGCCCGTTTTCTTTACTTATGTCTTTTGATGTACCAAAGGGTGACATCTACATTTTATGTTGGTGCGCATGCTAGTATGTTAAAGACATGACTCTTGTTATTCATAGATATGGAATCCATAGCTTATCTTCAAGAGTAGTTGATATTCTCTTATATGTGTTATCCTATAATTGAAAAACTAGAGCACTCAATCATTTAGATACATAGGTGTAACCAAATGGTATACTGTCTTTGGATGGTAAGCTTTTCGATGGTGAGATAATGGAATGTAAGACAAAAATAATCAGTAAGGTGAGACAAAATTTATCCTCAAGTCAATTATAGATAATCCTATGGGGATGCGATATATAATGATATGCCATGGAGACTTAGCTATGTGGGCTTCTTAATTCTCTATAGTTCAAGAGTGCGGCTCTAAGCTTTTAGTGGAGTAGCATTAGAGTTGATAATTATGAAATGTGTATATGAGATATTGGGTTTCATAATTATCGGGAGCTTGAACTATACAGGTCCATCAGGTCCCTTTTGCTAACTCATAAAAAACCCTGTAACGATACGGTGTACTTTTCTTATAATTAGTGACTTGTGTCAAATTTTCAGATTGGCTAAAAATTCGATAGGATCAGATAATTCATTTCTGTTTATCAGTTGAATTAATTTTGTGAAAATTAATTCAAGATAAACTTGTTGAATTATCAGGATCAGATAATTCACATCTGTTTATCGGTTGGATTAATTTTGAAGAAATTAATTCAAGATAAACTTGTTGAATTATCAGGAATATTTATTTTCCAAGAAATTATCTAGATATGACTGTTTCAATCAGATAACTTATCTATTGGTTTATTTGAATTAAAATTGAAACTCTATCCCAAGAATCTCAAGTGGGATATAAAGATTTGTAAGGATCAAAAGTTGTAAGTTCGGTAGGCTGATCTTTAAGTTCAACCTGCTAATGGAATAAGTTTGGTAGGCTGATCTGCTAGTTCGGCTTGCCGACTGAGCAATAAATAGATCACGTGTTTTCACATAGATTTTATCAAATATTGATATTGATTTGAATTTTTGAGGCCTTATATGATAAGGACTGACCTAACCTCTATAAATAGGGGAGTGAGACTCATTTTTATTTAGATCAGTTGAAAAATTAGAGCAAGTACTCTACTAGTAAGACTTTGAAACTCCCTGGAGAGCTATTATTCACAAATCATGAACTATAGCTTTGGGTTTTCTCAATTGGTTGGAAGGAGAGTTGCTTGGTGAAAGAGCTATACGAGTGTGCCCACACACACACTGGTCGTGGATAGAGAATAGTAAAGAAGGCCAATTGGTTGAGGTCTTTCTGCAACATCCTTTCTCTTCATTGATTGCGAGAGCTTTTCGGCAAACAAGGTTAGTAAGATCTAGTTAATTTATGTATATAGCGTGTCAAACTTGTATTTTGAAAAATACTTTGGTATAAACAATTTTAAAATTCCATTACGTACTATTTTTCCAACATTTAGACACTGCAGGATTTCACTCAAACGCGAGCCATGTGGTTGTCTGTATGAAGCTTTAAGAAGTTTTCTCCTTTTTGGGCCTTGGCTACATCATGCAATATATACCTATACCCTTTCATGTGGAATCTTTCTTCCCAACCCCTTGTTTCATAAGAAAATCTTTAACAAATTTGGTATAGCTCGTCCCTAGCTAAATCCTAATCGAAGGAGAATTTTGTTGGGCACTTATATGCTTTAGAAAGTCAATCTAAAGACAAAGCTAACGGTCCAGGAGTTCCTTTATATATTCATGATCAAGGTGCTCCCCAATCAATATAGGCTTTATTATGTCGGCTCCTACCTGAGGATAAGGAATCTCATTATTGCTTATCCTAGCTCTACTCATGGTTGGAAAGAACCTTTCATCTTCTTAAAGGGTTTGTTTGAAAAGCATTTTTCCAAGAAGGGTTTCTTATTCCCATCTATCATCATATATCTTTTTGTGGTCGGTGGAAATCCTTTTGCTTGTATTCTTCATATCATAAATGAGTTTAATCTAAATATGTTCTCTTCTTGCATAGCCACCATAACTCCTCGACCTAGGCTGAATAAAGACGAGCTCAAATGCATTGAGACCACTTTCAAAGTCCTAAATGATTTAGATCGTATACCACCTTAGCAATCAGGTATAATATGCTTGTAGTTGGGTTAAGTAATTTGGACTTGCCTTTATCTATTATAGCCAAGACTCAAGTTGATGATCAGGTAGCTCCATCCAAATCAGCTCTAACATTAAACCTTAGCAGTGACAAGGAGAGACAAGAAGGTATCAGGATTGTCCTCATTTTATTTTATGAATTATTATTATTGAGCTTAAGTGTAAGTCACTAACCTGTTTTTCTTGATCACAAAGATGGTGTCAGAATTTCATGCCTTAAAGAGAGTAGGTAATTCCTCCTCGGGCATTGAGGGGGGACAAAGCAAGAAACAAAAGAGTGACACCTTGGGGTCTGAGAAAGTTCCTTTGTTAGGATAGTCAAAATGGGATTCATGTTCGATAAGTAGCCATAGCAGTACCTGTCCTCCAACCTTGCCTCCAACCCTAAGCTTAATAGCCTAGCTGTCCACAAATAAGGAAACAAGTACAGCAGGTATCGACCATGCTCTCTGATGACCTAGCAACCACAATTTCTTGCTATTTGGGTGAGCTTGATGATAGAGACAATATAGGAGTACTATAACAGACGACTAGGTGGACCTACAACGAAAGGCACCACTAGACTTGTTCAAATACCCAACTGGCTTAAATATGAGGGTTAGTGTCCACTTATTCAGTGCTCATTCTTCTTTTAGTTTGGTTATCAATACTTATTTTTATACCTTTTTAGGCTCTCGTTGCCTCCCTAACTAGCTATGATCTCCATACAACCGCCTATTTCCCTAAAGGAAAAAGTGGATGGTCAGTTAGCTGACCTAGAGGTTAAGCTAGCAAATGGGGAGGCTAGGGTGCAGAAGCTTTTGTCTAACAAGACTAGAAAGGTTAAGGCCTTAGATGACACCATGGCGAAGAAAGAAAAGGAATTTCAAAGATAGGTGGTGAGTGCCCGAGTGAAGGCTATGGAACAGATCAAAATGTCATTGAAATGACCGACATCAAGGACAGTTCCTTTGATAAGGGTGTGGAATTGGTCATCGCCAAGTTTAAGGAGAAGTTCCCCAATCTTGATCTACGTTTCCTTGAGGAGCCCGAGGAAAAGGCTATGGCGATTGGGGACAAGATGCTGAGGTGGATACCATTGCTGCTACCCAAGGCGGGGGGGAGAAGGGTTGTGCTTACCTATGGTTGTTTTATTCTTTTTCTTTTGATTTAGTTTGTAATGGCCATAAGCCAAGACAGTGGGCTCAGTGCCCATCCTTATGTATATAATTATGTTTTTATTTATGGAATTAATATATTCTTTTCCTGCAAAACAAATGTTTGTAAAAAATACCATTACATGTAAATACCCATGCTTTAGGGAAACTTGCTTTTTATTAGGCTAGGTTTAAATAATTTGACAAGCGTAAACAACTGAGCTGACCTTTTATAGCTAGGCTAATTAATAATTGAGTCTGATGGCTTTAGATTTTAGTTTATCATAAGTATAGATAGTCAAGCTTGCCTTACTCTTTTGGTTTAAATACATAAGTGTAAATTACCGAGATCACTATGACTTGGTCTATGTGTTCAGTAAAATGCAAGTAAGCAAGATGAAACTAGCTTTAGGCCTTTATGCCAATTAAATATGGCTTAGTCAAGCTGGGCTTATTACTGGGCATGCTCTTAATGGTTTGGCTAAGCTTACATTAAGCTTTTTTAAGGTTTTACCACTTGTTATTAATTGGAGAAGCACTCTATGCACTAAGTTGCCCCGTCCTGAGCTGAGCACTATGCTCTAGCATTGAACATTGCATAAGATTGAAAAGAATATATTGAAAAGGGATAACTATATGAATAAACCTAAAAAAATTTTATTGAATAATTGACTTAAAATGACATGACATTTAACATATGACTTCCTATGCTATGACTCATATTTTTGTAAACGGAATGGCATTCTAGGGAACAAAATTAAATTATTGGATAGAAAGGCCTACTAGTAACAAGGCGTAAGATGCCTTGCATTCCATAGGTGTTCTATTGTTCAACTTGAGAGGTATTCAAGCTAGTACATTCCTAGTTTGAGAACTTATCTGACTCAGTATGGTCTTTCCCAACTCGTTCCTAAAAGGTCTCCTTAGTGTTTAAAACTACTCGTTTAAGGATTAGGTCGCTAATCAACAAGCTTCTTTCTCTGACTCTCTTATTGTAGTATCGAGCTGCTCTTTGTTGTTATGCTACCTGCCTAATTTGAGCTTCAACATTTCCTCTTCTATAAGGTCTAGCTCTGCATCCATTAGTCCTCTGTTCATTACTTCATGGTACCAGACAACACAACTACTTGGAGTTATGATCTCCACTAGTATTATAGCTTCTACTCCATATGCCATTGAGAAGGGTGTTTTACCGGTGGAAGTTATTGATGTGGTTTAGAATGCCCCGAGAACTTTTGGTAGCTTGTCGGCCCATGCCCCTTTGAGCTGGTCAAGTTGTTTCTTATAGGTGTATTTGAGAACCTTATTAACCACTTCAACCTACCTGTTGCTTTGTAAATATATAGGAGTTAAGAAATTTTTGTTGCCCCCAACTTGGTCATAAAACTTCCTAGTTCTAGCGTTGTCAAATTGTTTGGCATTGTCCAAGACTAAGGAGTATGGGCACTATATCTGCACACAATATTATTCTAGATGAAGCTAGGATATTTGGCCTTGGTGATTATGGTTAATGACTTAGCTTTTGCCCATTTGGTATAATAGTGTACTACCACTATTATATACTTGTAACCTCAAGGTGTGATATGCAATAGGTCAATGATGTCTATACCCTATTTGCCGAATGGCCAGAGGCTTATAATTGATGTAAGTAGCTCGGCAGGCGATCTGTGGATTGTGGCAAACTATTTATGTTTTTTAGACTTCCTTGCATATTCTATCACTTCCTTTTTTAAGGTCAGCCAATAGTAACCTTGGCGTAGGACTTTTTGCACCAATGATTGCCCCCTATCATGTTTTTTGAAAATTCCTTCATGCATTTCCTTTAGCATATTTTGAGCTTCTTCTTTGTTTAAGTCAAGAGTGTAGAGTTTCCTCGCCAATAAAGAACATCGTCATAAATTAAATACAAGGCAACTTTATACTTCAAGCTTCTTGCTTCATCCTAGTTGTCAACCAGGATTCCATTCTTTAAGAAAGAGTTGATTGGAGCCATCAAACTATATAATGATATAATGTGGTAGGCATAGTTAAGCTCCTACTGTTGAATTGTTGGCTCTTCAAGGAGCTTGAGTGGTATAACTTTTAGGACCTTTGATGTCTTAGTTGCAACAAGCCTCGTTAGTGCATCAGCGTTGCTATTGTGATTTCAGGGTCCTGATGAAATGATGCCATTTGAACTTCCTTAGTTCATCCTATACATTGTTTAGGTAGGCCATCATCCATTCATACTGAGCTTCGTAGTCTCTATAGATTCAGCTAACCATAAACTGTGAGTCACTATAAACGACAACTGAGCTTACCCTTATGTGCTTAGTAAGCCATAGCCTGACAAGGATAGACTCATATTTGGCTTCAATATTTGACTCCTTAAATTCGAACCAAATAGCTGAGTTTATTTTATAGTCTTTGTAGCTTATGAATACAATCCCAACTCCTACACCATGCTCATTTGAGGACCAATCTATGTATAACTTCCACTTTGGGAGGTCTGCTTCTATCTAAATCTCCTTAGTGTCTAGACAAACTATAAACTCTATGACAAAATCTACTAACATCTGGGTCTTGATAGCTTTCTTAGTATGTACTCAATGTCATAACTACTTAACTTAATAGCCACTTTAGTAACCAACCTGGTGTATCCACCTTCTAGAGTGCCTATCTCAAAGGATAGTTAGTGAAGACTTCAACTATATGCTCCTAAAAGTAATGAGGAAGCTTCCTAACTATTTTTATCAAGTCTAGGGGTAATTTCTCTATGTTGGTATATCTAGTCTCGGCATCTAAAAGGCATTTGCTAGTGTAATAGACTTGCAATTCCACTTTGTTTTCTTCCTAGATAATAACCGACCTGAAGTCATGCTCTAAGATAGCTAGGTATAGATGCAAATTTTCTTTGGACAGTGCCTTAGATAGGATATGTGCTTGTTCGAGGTTAATCTCCCATTGTTGGAAGGCCTCTTTGCATTTCAAAGTCCACTCAAATGATCAAGCACCTCTAAGTGTATTAGAAAAAAGAATACACTTATCCTTGGCCTGAGATATGAAAAGGTTCAGGGTGGCCACACATCAGGTGAGCTTTTGCATATCTTTTGACTTATTGGGGGACTCCACATTAATGAGTGCCTTCATCTTCTTGAGGTTTTCTTCAATGCCTCACTGGTTCATTATGAAACCCAAGAATTTTCCTAGAGCAAATCAAAAGGCATAATTTTATGGGTTGAACTTCATGTTATACTTCCCTAAGATCTCAAAGGCTTCTCTTAAGTTGGTGGTATGCCTATAGGCATTCTAGCTTTTAATGAGCATATCATCTACATATACTTCCATGTTTTTACTGATATGATTTTCAAACATTTTGCTAACAAGCTATTGATAGGTAGTAGCATTCTTAAGACCAAATGGTATCTTTACATAATAATATAATCCTTGGTCATTTATAAAGACGGTATGCTCGTCGGAAGGCCCGTACATAGGAATTTGGTTATAGCCTGAGTATGAATCCATGAAGCTCATCAACTCGTGCCCCACTACTGCATCAACTAATTGATCTATCCTTGGTAAGGGAAAGCCATATTTGGGACAGGCTATGTTTAAATCGGTGAAGTCCATGCAAGTCTGCCACTTGCTATTTGGCTTCTTTACGAGGACTAGATTTTCAATCTAGGTAAGGTAGTTATCTTCTATAATAGTTTTTTCTCGATCAGTTTATCTACTTCCTCTCTCAAGGCTTGATATCCTTATACATTTAATGGCCTTCACGTCTATCTCTTTGGTGGGTAAACTGGGTCAGTGTTAAGTTAATGGTACATAATCTGGGGGGAGATACTTTTCATATCCTCATATGTCCAAGCAAAAACGTGTATATTTATTTTAGGAACATGATAATATCTACATGGTTCGTGGTATTTAGCTCAATTCATATATTTAGAGTGTTGCTTGGGTCGTTGTCATCCACCATTACCTCTTCCAAATCTTTAATTGGCTTAGTGAGTGTGATCTCATCATCCATCTCAGGGTCAAGATCGATCTTGTCTGGCTAAGGTGCCTTGTCAACCATCATCATTTGATGCTAGGGGAACTTGTAGTCCTTTATTAAATCTGAATACATTATTTAAGCTTCATACTATTCACCCTTCATCTTTTCGACTTCATTTTCAATTGGAAACTTCACCACTTGATGATATATTAAGGAGACATCCTTTAGTGCTTGTAAGGTTGGTCTCCCAATCACAACGTTATACTGGGTCCCTTCCTTAACAATTAAAAAGTTTGACATTACAGTCGTAGTGTGTACTCTGGTAACGACATTAACGGGAGGGGTGATCATGCCTTTGGGTACTATGCTATCCCTGATAAAACCATATAATGGTTAAGAGTACAGAGCCAGTTGAGTCCTAGGGATGTGTATTTGGTCCAAAACTGTGGCATCCGGCCCGGGCGTACTCCCTCAAGCCTCCATAGGACCCACATTACGGGGCCATCGAATTTATGGCTCTTATTGGTAGACCATCCTTGTGCCGCCCACTCATTTGTACTGTCCCCTTAGGGGCCCTCTGGTCCCTTAAGGTTTTTCTTTCGCGTCCCTCGGGTTCGAACCTCAAACCTCCCTTAAGAGTTTCTTATTTCCTTCTCGAGTACCATTTGAGCTATCAATTGGTAGTCGAGAAGGAAATAAGAACCTCTTAAGGGAGGTTTGAGGTTCGAACCTGAGGGACGCAGAAGAAAACCTTGAGGGGCCAGAGGGCCCTAGAGGGGACAGTACGGACGAGTGGGCGGCACGGGGATGGTCTACCAATAAGAGCCATGAGTCCGGAGGCCCCGCAAGGTGGGTCCTATGGAGGCTTAAGGGAGTACGCCTGGGCCGGACGCCACAAAAACATTGTTACCTAGGATATCAACTAAGCTCCGGTTGTCGATAAAGATATTGTACACCTCATGATTTCTGATCATGGCTAACACCATTGAAGCATCATCATGTGAAAAGTGGACGTCTTTAGCATCATCCTTGGAGAACGTGATTTCTATGTTGGTTCTGATTAGGATTTTACATGGTATTTCTTCAATCTTCATCAGATTATGGAAAGGGCTGGCCTTAGCTTCTTCGGCTTAATTCTGCTATGCCCATCTTGCTACTCATCCAAGATATGGTCTGCCATGGATTGTTTGAATGACATCTGTAGTTTCCTGATTATTTTCTCCCTAAGGTGTTAGATTATTTTGATTAGCATGAACCCTTCCTAGGCGATTTTCTCTAATGTATTTTTTTGTAAATACCCTTTTTTGATTTGGTATTTGATTTCATCTATTAAGTCGTCACACTCTAAGGTGTTATGACCGACCTCCCTGTAGAATCTACGATGTTTGTTCTATATTAGTGTGAAGCTAGATGTAAGAATCAAAACTTTGGTATGGGCACCTTCGCCTTTTAGTGTCTTGGGTCAGTGCTTGTCATGGTGCCTATTGTACAGAATGTAGGGCTAGTGGTAGAGTCAGTACCAGAGCTGGTGGTGGATAATAATTGTTGGCATTCTGTCCATTATTATTTTGGCTCCTCCATTACTATTTTTTCTTTTTCTGCTGCTCTTTCCATTATTTTGGTTTTGTGTTGGTTTACTGGTGCTTATGGACCCAAAGAGTTATAGTATGGTGCATCTATAGCCGTTGTTAACCTAGCAGCTTCCTTAGTGTTTATATACTTTTGGGTATGAGCAAAAAACTTAGCCCACAAGATTGGAGGCTTTTTATCCAAAAAAATTTGGAAGGCCCCTATTGCAATCCTCCAAGGACGGATGTGAAAACAACATCTTCTTAGTAGTTTTCTATTGTGACCATCTCGCCTACGTAGTGGTCAATGAAATATTTCAAAGACTCGGTAGGTCCTTGCTTCACAGCCTATAATCTTTCATAGGGTTTTTTTGCAATCGTCTCCCCATGAACTGTGTAGCGAAAGCTCTATAAAAGTCTTGCCAACACATAATCATCCTTGGTCTTAAGTTCCTAAACCATCACCATGCTAGTTAGCTAAGAGTTGCCTCAAAGTCTCAGCATTTAATGGCATCTAGAGCCCCATATAGGCTCATATGAGAGTTGTAAAGCTATGCATGATCATCTGGGACCCCCTTGCCATCAAAAAAGTGTATGTTTGGCAATTTAAGTTTTGGGGGCAATGGCTCTACCATGAATTCCTCAGTAAAGGGATGTCCATCAGGATTTTCAAATTTTAGGTCTAGTAGCCTTGCCTTGGCTCCCATCTATTTAGGCATTCAACTAATCTTAGGTGTTCCTAAAGGCTGACCACAAATCTTTCAGAATCTTAACTACCTGCTTATTGTGCCTGAATATGGTTCTTGAGATTTCCATCTCTTTAAGCCTTGCCTTGCTTGTTATTGGCTGAGCTTGACAAGATGTCTTGTCTTAATGCCAATGTGGGTAAGTTTGATTGTTTTGTGCTACTCCTCCTTTCAGTATTGCTTCGCATCTCCTTTAGGCTCTCCTTTGCTTGCTTCCTTGAGAGTATGATGCCCGAGCTCACTATGATTGAACATCTTCTAAATCATTGGTTCCTTCCTTTATGCATCTAGCATCTCTTTGAGCCAGTAAGGGAATGTTATTTGCTGGCGAACAAAGGTTGTTCAAGGTTTTTTCCACACATTAAAATAGTTGCATTAGGTTTTCATAATTCTATGTAAGGGTATCGATCTGGTTCTAAATGGCTATGTTTAGGTCTTGTGGGGCATCCTCAAGAGGTGGTGGATGATCTCGTTGAGGAGCAAGAGGAGCTGAAGGGGGAGGATCTTGCCTTAGGCCCTGGGAAAGTTATTGTTGCCTTTATTCTAGTTACGATGGTTGTAAACGTTGTTGTCACTTTGATGCACATCATCGCCATTGAAACCTAAAAAAAGATTATTTCTATTGGAAAAGCAGGAGAATTTTTGAGGCCCTCATTCTAGCACTAATTATTAATGGGCAAACTCGTCAAATAAAGATCTCTCTATTCCTCACTGACATAATCACCCATAGGCATAGTAAATAAAACAATATAGGAAAATAATAGACAGAACTCATAGATTTATAGTGGTTCATCTCAATTAAAAGCTACGTCCACTTTAGGTTTTCTTGGGTATGGGGATTTCACTATGAAAAATTGATTACAAGGTTAATGCTGGGTCTTGTGCCATGAATTGGACTTATGCTGCTCTTTGGAGCTAGCCCTTATTTATAGTTTTGGCCATAGCCTTACCCTTTAAGTATAATTTAAATTCAACTATAAGATAATCTTCTAACATATTGGTCTGATAACGCCTTCGTGATCTCTTATAGGACTTATCTTTCTTATGAGTATCTTGGATTCGATAGATTCTAACGAGATTGAATGCTTATCACCATCTTGGAGATCTTCTAATTTGAATAAAGACGTAATTTAGCCATTTTACCTTTCTCGAGTATTATCTGTAAAACACTTTTTGGGATACCACCGAAGTGATATGAGCCAAGATTCGTCTCAAGCCTTCAAGGGCCCAGTAACTGACTTAGGCCTTTCTCGATGATTTGACAACATATATGATGTATTATATTAGACATTATTTATGAATAAATAATGTGAATTTTTTATTATATTTGTATGCATGTATTTTAAATACTTTTTGAATATCATTAAAATTTCATAATTATCCATGTGACCTTAAATATTATGTATAACCATTATCTACGGGAGGAAAATATTTAAGGATGTAAATAAAATAGCTAGTAATATACAATTTTATTTAATTAACTATTCAATTAAAGTATGAAATCTTTTATTAAACATTACTAGTGTAGGTCATTTCTATTAAAAATGGAATGGCCTTATCTGAACCATTAATGTAGTGAGCCCTTAAATGAATACATTATACATGATGAGATTATATAGGATTTGGACGATATGATATGAATAGCTAAATAATTTTAAGATGTAGTTAGTTCTAATCACATCCACCATAGTTATATATTGAACGATCTTAATCCTAAGTTATTAGCATACTCCTATGTATGGAATTATATTTTTTTATTTGCTTGGTATATGAATCATTTATGTAGGGTCAACTTATATGCAGTGGCTATATCAAATGGATTACTCTATTTATGAGTAATTATATATATATACTTTCAAGAATGCTTCAAGTTTTTAGTGGAGTAATTGAAATTAAAAAAGTAATATATTAATTGGAGAGTATAATTACTATATTGGCTTTATTGGAACTTGAATTTATAGGTCTATTAGTTCCCTGCCATCATTGCAAACACTGTTTAGACAAGTGAAACTATCGGTTTTAATAATTAATTTACAATTAAGGAATTTTCAAATAAATCACTCAAAAATAAATTATAAATTAATTTATAAATATTACGTAATGAGATTAATAACTAGTACAAGTAGAGCCTTGGACAACGGTTAGGCAAACAATCGTTTTATCTAGCAATGTAGAATATGGTACACATTAGATGAAGGCTTTTAACCATCGTCTAATATATATGTGCAGTAAGTGAGGACGCAAATGGTTGCTTTTTATATTAGATCATGTAAAGTCATAACATGAGAACAATATTTTATAAAAATTAAAATAACAAAATATAAGAATAACAATTCAATTAATACATGGCTCAAATGAGTAAAAATTTAATAGATGTATAGTTTATATGTGCCGTTGTACATCGCCTTCTCATTCATCAAGCACTTCGCTCATATGCTCATTAGTACAAAATTGTTGTGTAACGACCCGCTCCTCCACTTGGCATGATATTGTCTGCCTTGAGCTTAAGGCTACATGGTTATGTTCTTAGGATTCACCCTAAAAGGCCTTATACCATTGGAGATGGTGTCCTGACTTATGAACCATTCCCTATGACCTTTCCTAAGCAATGTGGGACTACATAACCTACCTTTTTTTTGCCCTATTTGCCTTAATGGAATTATGGTTGTCACATGTTAGCTTGTAACAGCTTCTATTTGTCCATTCATAATATCTCGCATGTATTTTAGTATTCTTTGTCTCCCTCTTAGTAGGGTATACTCCAAAAAGGATGTAAAGGTATTAAATATATTCATGCTTTTTTAATTAGAATTCACTGTGTTTATATTTATAGTAGAATGGTTACCTTTTGTAGTAGAGATTTAGTAAATCCTTGTGGCAGATTAAAAGTGACATGACTCTTTGGGTGGGTTCTACTTCTACTCATTTAGGGCCCTAAAGACAATTAGTCAGAATGCAATCAATCAAATATATATGCTTGAATTGGCAATAATGATTAATATAGTTAACAATAATACACTTATAATTGAATCATCCTTTTGAAGTCGGGTTGTACTTTATTGCCAAATGAATCCAACCATATTACTTTATCTTTTTAGGGTGAAAGAGGGCTAAAATCCAATGACCCATGTCATTATATGGCAAAAAATAACATTGGCTAACTCGACCTTCATCCAAAAACTCATGGAGCATCCTTGTTGTTATTCAATTGTAACTCAACTTGGCCTAGCACATAGGAAGTGATCATTGGCTTAACCAACTCGAATTTGCTGAGTTGTTTTCTAGCAAAGCAATGGTGTCATAAAAACCTGCATACAAAAAAACAAAGATTGTTATCTATTACAAGGAACAAGTAAAAAGTAAAAAGTAAAAGATTGTTGAAAATTAATAAAAAGCATAATTAGTATTATACCTCATGTATGTCATGACACACCCCATACTAATCTGAGTAAAGTTTACAAACCAAATCAATGTCTTTGCCAGTGATATAAAGGGGCATGTCCTCGATGTGGATGATGTCATGAGCTACCATAATCACAATTGTGTTAGAGGCCTTAATTATTTGCTTCAAGTACTTTTATAAGCTTGCCATTTTTGGAGGTAATGCTTCAAATCATGAACTAATTGTGAAACCTCCATTGTATCGTTATTTTGTTGCCTTTTTTTCTCCCTTGATTTTTTAATGACCTTCTTTGATTGGCTCATCCATAAGCTATTAAGATAGATGCCCGTAAAACATATGATATTTTGTTAAAGACATGTTCATAAATAAATAAAATAAATTTTTTATTATATTTACATATACATATTTTAAATACTCTATGTCTATCATTAAAATTATATAATTATATATATGTAAACTTAAATATTATTTTGCTTTTGTTTTTAATAGAATTGCGCCTTACAACTTTTGCACCTAATAAACATAGCCATTTCCCAAAGACCGATGCCGTGTCTACAAAACTTGGTCAAAATTAGTACAGGTCATCACTGGCGTTAAGCGATACGACTGGGTCATGTTTTATAGTGCGAGCTGGGTCCCGTGGGCCTGGGAAGCGTTTTGTTCATCTCACTTTTGTCCTAATTCTCCAGATATCTTTTTTGTCCAAAAGTTTTGATTCCTAAATGATGGGTCTCAACTCCCTAACTCTTACATGTAATTGTAATTGTAATGTATGATAACGTGAGGAAGTGAAAAAGGAAGATGGCGGCTGGTAAAAAGATTAGCTTCCCTCGTCCATTTAGTCACCGCCCATTACATCATCCATTTTCTAGGTTTGAGATAGAATCTTCACAAGTGCCTCCATTTGACTGCCAAAAAAAAAAAAAAAAGGGCGAAAAAGCAAAAGCCAAGGCCAACAACGCCCTGTGCCAGTCCTTGTTTATCTGGTCACTTCCTCTGCCATAAATATGCATCTTTCTTCCACCCTTATCCTATCTTGTCCTTTCTCTCCAATTTTTTTTTCTCCATTTTTCAAAAGCGTATATAGCTTTTTTAGAAAAGCCGTGGTTCAGGTTTTTTTTTTTTTTTCTTACAGTGGAGAATGAATTATGGTTCACACGATTTAATCGAATGGTCCTAAACAAATAAGCTCATGTCTAAAAATATAAGAATAAAAGTATCGAACAAAAAACTCATCCCTATGTTACTCTTAGGAAAAAAAAATCCTCTGTTTGAAGACGAAGTTCAGCCTAATTTTCTTCTATCTCTATTGACACCTTAGAGATTTTCGACCATATTTTTTTTTTTTGGCCCTTTTTTCAAATTATTCCTTTTCGGAATAATTTGAGAAAAAGGCTAAAAAAAATTTTCAATTGGATGAATAATCTTTTTTTTTATCAAAAAAAACGTTTTTTTAGGTAGGTAAACTATCTAGCTTTTTTCAAAAAAATAAGAAAAATAACTATAATAAGATAAGAAACCTCAACAGGATGAAAAAAAAATAGAATCATTTTGATGCTCAAAAAACATTTTTTTTAGTGTCAAAAACTGACAAAAAAAAAGTCATTAATCAAAGAAATTTTTCTCAAAGAGTAATTTTTAAAAATGCCTTGAAAAGGTTGTTTCTATTTGACTCTCTGTCACGCCCGGGGTACGGGAGGTGACGTGGTGGTTTAATTAAATTAATTAAGTAAAGATTTGGTTAAAAATAGGGTTTTAGAATGAAATTTATAAATAAAAAGGTGATAATTTTAAAATCGTTTGAATAGAAAAGTTAAAGAAATAAATGAATCATCATAATAATTAAACAAATAGAAATAACATTAAAATAATCAAATATGGGGTGGAACGCGTATGAGTCCCACTGGCCCACATATTGTGCACACACATATAGTACTGACAATATTATGATACAACCACAGTCCATAATAAAAGGAAAGTTAAAGTCTTACATGCCCTGAATGGTAATTTAACCTACCAAATACTTCTACTGATCGTAAGTCCAGTCGGCGGACTCTTCTCCAATCCTATGCTGATATCCACCTAGGTTTAAGATTTTAAAACAAATAGAAACGTGAGCGAAAGACTCAGTAGGACTATATTTAGAAAATTATTTAACTTTAAAAGAAATTTCTTAAAATTAGATGAACATGTAGGAATGAACTGGAACCATCAACAAATAAATAATCAAATGAGAAATTCA